>APFE031043012.1:0-14574 GCA_000404065.3 Pinus taeda
GTGAAATGAAAAATAATTGATTTGATAATACTGATTCACTCCCCCCTCAGTGTTATTTCCAACAATTGGTATCAGAGCTAGGTCCTTCAGAAAAAATTGATCGCTTGGAGGAAGATCTATCATCATGAGTAGTTACGAAAAAGAGGCATCTATTAGGCGACCAATCTTTGATGGGAGCAACTTCGTCTATTGGAAGGTAAGAATGACAACCTATCTTCAATATCTTGGTACAGAATTTTGGGATATCGTGGAAGCAGGATACACATTTCCATCAACAATTCCTACATATACGACTGGTAAGAAGGAGTATGAAACAAATACAAATGTTGTCAATACTCTATTAGGGAGTTTATCTCAATCAGAATTCATCAAGGTTATGCAGCTCAAAACCGCAAAAGAAATATGGGACAAGATCATTCTGAGCTATGAAGGAGACGATCAGGTAAAACGTGTAAAACTACAAACTCTTAGTATTCAATATGTAAATATCAGAATGCACAATGATGTGGCTAATTATTTCTTACGTAAAGATGAGATTGTTAATCGCATAGAAAACTTGGGTGAAGAAATAAAAGAAGTTACCTTGGTTGAAAAGGTTCTAAGATCTTTGTCTTATAAGTTTGAATCAAACGTTTTTGCCATAGAAGAAAAGAAGAATCTACAGAGCATTACCATGTCACAGCTACATGAAATCCTAACTTCTTTTAAAATGAGAAAAGGGGGACCATCAGACAAGAGAGAAGCTACATTCAAAGCTTCAGGAAAAGGAGATTACAATGAGTCAGGACATATGTCAGAAAGAGAGGAAGAATCAAACTTTGTCAAGAACCTTCAACGGGGTTCTGGAAGATTCATAGATAAGCTATCTTTCAAATTATTTTCTTGTGGAAGAGTCGATCATTATTCAGCTAAGTGTCCTCATAAAGATAAGCTTGACAAAGGTAAGCAACCAATTATATGAAACAAAAAACATAATGTAAGTAAGAAGAGCTATTATACACATGAAGACAGTGATGGATTTTCAATTAGTGATGAAGATGAACAATGTAATGATTATAGACTTTTGATGGATTTTGAAGATGATGATTTCTTTGATGCTATAGATGAAGATGATCTATATGAAGAAATTTCTAAACTTAAAATCTATTTAGAAAAAAAGAGTATGATCATAGATACTCTAACATGCCAACTTGCTGAAAGAGAAAAACACAGTGAAAAGTTAGAATGTGAAATTGTGGGACTTAGAAAAGATATTGAGAAAATAAAAGCTCTTAATCTAAGATTTGCTAAAGGCTCTAAAACTTTAGATGAGATTATCAAAGTGCAATGTTCTTCTCTAATCAAGACAGGCCTTGGATATTCTAAAGAAGCATGTCAAGCACAAAAGCCATCCACCTCCAAAATTTATCTAGATGCAGCAAGGAGAAGTGAACAGGCTGGCAATCGACAACAAAGGCATAAAGCAGATCACTAGGTAAATCAGGGTCAATCTACTTCAAGGCTGAACAAAGATTAGCAAGTAAATTGGGGGAAATCTACTTCAAGGATGAACAGAAGTTACAACCAACCGCAGATAAATCACTCTCAATTTGGCTATGGAAACTATAATCACCTCGAAAGTAGGTATGATAATCACAGGAATTTCTTCAATGGCCAATGTTTCTCTTGTCATAAATTTGGACACTAAGCTACTCAATGTGTAGCCTACAAGACCATCATGACTAGAGAAGCACAAAATCAAAGGAGTGTGAGTGGGATCATGAAAAGGACTTATAATAACTTTTCTGCCCATGAAAATGAAATAGAATGTTCTATTTGTAACAACTTCAGTCATAAAGATTCTGGATGCTCAAAACATATGACAGGTGATAAAGAAAAACTTCAGTCATATAGTGTCGTAGAAAAGGAAAGGAATGTCTCATTTGGAAATGACACCCCTGCACTCATAAAAGGTAAAGGTTCTGTTCTTTTGAAACAAAAGGTCAAAGCTGGAAATGTTATGTATGTTGATGGCTTAAAGAATAATCTATTGAGTGTCAGTCAAATGTATGATCAAGGAAATGAGGTAATATTTCAATCAAATGGATGTATTGTTCGTGAGCTTGATACAGGAGAAATAGTGATCAAAGGCATAAGAACTCCAAATAATTTATACATACTCAAGGGAGGACAACAATGATATCTAAGCAAGAATGATGAACATTGGCTATGGCATATAATATTGGGGCATCTAAAATTCTCACAAATAAGGAAAGCATGCAAATATCAGGTGGTTCGTGATCTCACTGACATCAGAATTCCAAAAGATACAATATTCAAATCATGTCAATTTGGCAAGCAAACCAAAACTAGTTTCCATGAGAAGGAAGGATCAACTGGTAAGCCACTTGAGCTTGTCCATACCGATGTATGTGGTCCATCTAGGAAACGGTCACCTCAAGGAGAAGAATAATTCATATTATTCATTGACGACTTTTCCAGGATGTGTTGGATAGGACTCGTAAAGCATAAAGACGAAGCTTTGGAAAAGTTCAAAGAATTCAAAGCCTTTGCTGAAAATGAATCAAATCACAGAATAAAATGCCTCAGGGTTGATTGAGGAGGGGAATTTACATTAGTTGAGTTTTTCAATTTTTCTGAAGAACATTGAATAAGAAGGGAATTCTCAACTGCAAGGACTCCTCAGCAAAATGTAGTAGAAAGGATGAATAGAACGGTTAAACAAATGGCTCCTGCTATGCTTGACGAATTTGGAACTCCCGTAACATTTTGGGGTGAAGCTGCATTTGCTTCCGTTACTATTCTCGACAACACAAACGTCCAAGTGAACAAAACTCAAACTCCTCATGAAATTTGGTATGGTAAGACTCCTATGGTAAAATACTTCAAAATTTTTGGAAGCAAATGTTACATCAAAAGGACTGATGAAAACCATGACATGTTTGAACCTAGAGCAGATAAAGGAATTCTCCTTGGTTACTCTGCCCTCAGCAAAGGATATAAGTGTTACAACAAAAGACTTGGAAAATTTGTTGAAAGTATTGATGTAGTGGTTGATGAAGAAGGAAACAATCCTAGGCAGGTAAAATCTGAAGATTTCGAAGATGATGAGGACTATCTGTCAACATCAAATCAGATTTATGATGAAGAAGAAACATATGGGGCACCAACAGAATAGATAACTGTAGAAGAAAATACTCCATCCAAGTATGTCTAGAAGAATCATCCAGAGACTTAAATTTTGGAGTAGAAAGAGGCAGGTGTACAAACAAGAAGAACTATTTCAGAAGCTTCAAGCTATCTAGCATTTCTTTCCTCCACTGAACCATGAAATGTAAGTGAAGCGTGCAAAGATGAATGTTGGGTCAAGGCCATGAATGAAGAACATGAGGAGATTGAAAAGAATAACACTTGGGAGTTGGTTCCTAGACCAAAAGATAAGAATGTCGTAGGGACAAAATGGATATTCAAAAATAAGTTGAATGAAAATGGAGATGTTATTAGAAACAAGGCCAGACTTGTTTGTAAAGGGTATGCTCAACAAGAAGGTATAGACTTTGAAGAAAATTTTGCACCGGTTGCTAGACTTTAAGCCATAAGAATTTTCCTTGCTCTTTCTAGCTTTCAGAAGTTCAAAGTATTTCAAATGGATGTGAAATCTACCTTTTTAAATGGAGACTTGGAAGAAGAAGTGTATATTGAGCAACCAGATGGATTCATCCTTGGAAATGATCCAAAACTTGTATGCAGACTTAAGAAGGCACTCTATGGTCTTAAACATGCTCCAAGGGCTTATTATTACCGTATGGACAAATAACTCCATCAATAATGTTTTTCAAAAGGATCAGCAAATAGCAATCTCTATATAAAAATTGATAATGAATTGCTAATACTTGTCGTGTATGTTGATGATATCATCTTTGGTAGCAATGAAGAAGACATGAATCAAAACTTTGCTTTGCTGATACAGAAAGAATTTGAAATGTCCTTGCTTGGTGAGCTCACATATTTTCTTGGTTTACAAGTCTAACAAAATAAAGACGGTATCTTTTTATCACAAACCAAGCACCTCAGGGAGATCTTGAAGAAATATGGCATGAAGATTCAAAACCAATATGTATCGCTATGTTAATAGGATGCAACCTCAGTGCAAATGACGATTCAATAGCAGTACGTCAACCAACCTATAGATCCATGATTGGTAGCTACTCTATCAGACAGGTACCTGACCAGACATCATGCATGTAGTGGGAATAGTTGGAAGATTCCAGGTAAATCCAAAAGAAGCACACCTTCAGGTAGTTATAAAGATTTTCAAATATCTTCAAGGAACACAAAAATATGTATTATGGTATCCGAGAGATATAGATCTCACACTTCGTGCATATATAGATGCAAATTGAGCAGGAAGCATGGATGACAAAAAAAGAACTAGTGGTGATGCATTCTTTATGGGTTCCAGATTAGTATCTTGGTTGAGCAAGAAACAAAGTTCAATTGATTTATCTATAGCTTAAGAAAAATATGTGGTTGCTGCATCTTGCTGCACATAACTCCTCTGGATGATGAAAAATTTGCAAGATCTTCAAATCACTTGTACTCCACCTATCTCCATTTTATGTGATAATACAAATGCAATTAGTATTTCAAAACATCCAGTCATGCATTCAAAGACCAAGCACATACCTATCAAATATCATTTCCTCCGGGAACAAGTGCTTAAACAAAAGGTCAAATTGGAGTATGTTCCCTCCAAGGAACAGGTTGCTAATATGCTCACCAAACCACTGCCCGGGGAGACATTTGAATACCTCAGAGAGAAGCTGGGAGTAGTTGATGCATCATCTTGTTGTTGAAACTTGTCTGTTTCAGAGAAAAGTAGGTGTACGTGAGTTTCATGTGTGGCATCCGCGTACATACACTGGGATCTGTGGATACAATCGCGTATATGTTGATTTGAAGACAAACAGTGGGCCAGGCTCAGGATGAAAAGAGTCTGATATGGGTCTGACAGAGACCATCTAGCACAGGTTCAAGGGGAGCATATATACTTCTAATAATGCATTGTTTGCATTATCTTAGGAGATCTTGGTTCAAGTTCACAATTGTTTTTGGTTTCATGTGGAACAGGTGTAGAGGGAGAACATGGTTGCTCGTCTGCATGATGATTGACAGGTGCTGCTGATGATAGTTGTTGATCACTATCATAGTCTTGTTGTAGATATTTCGTCTCTATGTCATGTATTTGTTTTCTTATCAAGGTCACGTAACGGCCTACTTTGGTTTCCCCACTACACCTGGGATGGATGACGTAATGTTCTTGTTTTATCATGTGTAAACCTTTGGTGTAACCCCACTTGGTTGGGTGGATGAGTCAATATTGGTATATCCCCACTTGGTTGGCAGATGGATGTATGTATGAGTCTTTGGTTATAGGAAGGTCATTTATGATGTATAAAGTCATGTTTCTTCTTGTAGAACATCTTCTTATAGAACTTGCCTACAGTCAGGGGGAGCATAGACAACACAACAGAGCTGAGATTTCAGCATATACTCAGGGGGAGCATAACCCTTTGCACTTGATGAGAAAGGGGGAGAATGACTTTGAGTGACTTGGGGTTGCCATCAAGTCCAAAGGGGGAGATTGTTGGCATTATTACATAGGTTGGGCTCTATGACACAGGTGTTGTCCTTGATGGCAACTCAGTCAATTGACAAATCACAGTTCAAGCTCTCAGAATGAAAGAAAAAGAGATATATGCAGGTTCCTCTTAACCAAGTCGCATATACACGTGGGTTCAATGATCAAAAGGCACGTATACATATGCGCACACTTTGATGCAAGGAAAAGCGCGTACATGTGGGAAAACTTATTTTTGGTCCATGGTATTTAGTTCTTGGTATTTGAACCTATGGTTTTTAACCATGGTATCTCGTCCGATGTGTTGAACCCAGGTATTTGGTCCAAGATAATGGTTCTAAGTGGTTTTTGGTCCATGGTATTGAGTAAGGCCTAAGACTATAAAAGGAGGAGAAGATCATTAGGCAAAGGCACTAAAATATTGAATATCTTATGAAGAACAAGATCTAGAATTGGGTTATGGTGCATAGCTGGACCTGAACCAAGGAGGAACCTGAGCGCTAGAAGAAGGATAAGTTCTATCGTTGGGTTAAGAACTTAAGGCTTGAATAGTGGTATCTTTGTGTGATTTTAATCTGTTATATTTGGTGCATGACTTGATCTATAAATCTGATAATTTGGGTATAACTCATGTTTGAATAAGTGAAAAGGGTAAATCATCTTTTATACATCTATACGCAAGTTCCACACAGCAGAGGTTTGTATACACACTGGTTCAGTAAGTCAAAACTACGTGAACGATGGTTTACCTTAGTATAGAAGCATATGCACGCATGTTTCACATATTGAAATAGTGTACGTCTTGCAAAATAGGGTTTAGCTACTTCTGTTTATTACTACAGTGTTCTGGGTTCAGAATTGGTGTCTGGTTATTGTTATTGTTTTCTGGTTACAACATTCATAGAAGTGATTGTTTGAATCTGTTTTTGGTTGGTGAAAAGGAGATTGGTTGATGTAGATATATTTGATGTTTGGGTGATGTTATTCATGGATCCAATTTCAAAATTCATGAAACGTGATCCCTAGAAGAAAAGAGAAGGTTGTAGCCTTCCGTATGTCTGCACCTATGTGCTAGTACATCAACTAGTACAAGAGCTAAGGGGGTTGTAGCTCCCTTCTAGGAGAAGTTGGAGAACGAGAGAAGGTTGTAGCCTTCTGCAAGTAGAAGCATGCATACTTCTATAAGACTGCACCAGTACAAAAATATTGTAAAAAGAAGTTTCTTATTAAAAAGATAGAGATGAATTGCAGCAGGTGATTTTTGCCCACATTGTGTTTCACCTTTCCATGTGTGTGATGATCTGTTCTGTTTTACTGCACCTGTTTACTGTTCTTATGATTAATGAAGTTTTGATGCACTGATTAAAGATCAAAATTTAATGAATCATAAGTTTACTGATATACACTGGTTACCTTGGACACAATAGCGTATATATGCAGTTTCCCATAACTGAAGTAGCATATACAAATCTGATTATGAAATGAAAAATAATGGATTTGATAATACTGATTCACCCCCCCCCCCTCTCAGTATTATTCCCAACAAAAACAAGGTTGCATTAGCTTTCTATTTAAAAATCTTGGTTACTCCCACAATAACCCGCTTAAATTAATATTATAATAGGTTAAATTAATGTCATAGCATCTCATTTCGATTACTATAGCCCCTGGCCATTGCCAGATGGTAGGGACTAATAAGGAAACAATTCTTACATTGTAAAACAATTATGAAACAACAAATAGATATGTTTAAAAAAAGAATGCAAGGTGTTGGATATTAAATCACCGTGAAAATAAAGGATTGCCAACTTGATAACTGTCTACAAATAGTTGTGACCCCCTTTGTTAATTTACATAAAATGAGTGAAACATATTATTGGCACCAACTATTGCATTGAATACAATGGGCTGAAAGCCAAAAAAGGGGACTATAGCAACATGATCAAATATTTAAAATAATAAACTCATTATACATTTAAAGAAAGGAATATACATAGAGTAAGTGTACATAGAAAAACAAATAAAAACATATAAAAAAATAACATTTTGGACATATTTAATGATAAGTTTGTCGAATCCGAATGGAGAATATAAAACATAATCAAATGCCATTAGCTTTAGCATGGGAAAATGGCAACATCCTTTTCACCAAAAATAAGCTCTAGTAAGTGACATGGTAAATATCTATATTGATGATAACAACAATATGACCTATATATCAATAACATAACTCAAGCATAAATAAGTTTACTACAGTGATAAGTGATAATCGGAGTAAGTTTGGATTTTATATTATATTATATGGATAATCGTATCTAAATTAATTACATTTCATAGTGCTTTAAAATTGTAAGGGTTTTTGTGTAGTAAGATATTATAACATTTGATAATTATCATATTTTTGAGAAGAAATTATTTTGATCTCTTAAATGTAAAGGAAGTCGTAAGAATCAATATTTCAATAATTAAAACTTTAAAGTGGGTAACAAAACAAAAGGAATTTCTTTCCACATAAGTTACACAAGAGTGAGGAAATGAAGCATGGAACATGATCCATAAGTTCTCTTTTCTAAGACAATCAAAGCCTATGTAAATAAATTTCAAAGGAAGGTATAAAGCAATTTAGACCTGGAGCTAAATTGTTGGATAGCATTTTTGTTTAAAACAGAACCAATAAACTGGATGTAAGTTGTGATGGACATCTATAACAACTTGTGATGGAACGAAAGTCTCGGGAATAGTGGCCTAAGCAACATAGTTGAAATTTTTAAGTTTGAAGGTAAAAGGAAATAGTGTTGCTCATACTTAGAGGTATCAACTCTACATTAAATGTAGTAAGCATAAATGAGCAAGATTAGAGCCAATTTTAAAAACATGGAAATTTACTAATAAAGGAATGCATTGGCTCCTAAAATATAGAAAACGAATCTAAATAATTCTTGATTCCTTGTACTCATGAAAGCAAAGAGATTAAAATTATTGTGAGTTGCAAACTCATAACACCAGATAATAGAATGGTTTACTAATATACCTATAAATTCCTTGTGATTGAATGGGTTAAGCTTTACTCACATCAAGAAGATAAGAGAATTTTGAATGATTGGTAATAGGGTCAATTGTAAGATCTCAACTCATGTGAGTCACTGCAATAGGATAAGCAAGAATAGATGGAGGCTAGGCTTCATGAGTAATCTAATATATATATATATGTGTGTGTGTGTGTGTGTGTGTGTGTGTGTGTGTGTATGCGTGCCCATGCGCCAAATGATACAATTATAAACTACAAGAGAAGATTTTAAATTTGATTATTATTGGTCTTAAGCTCTTTTTTTAGAGTTTTGAGAAAATAGTATATGTTGGATAAGGATAGCATAGGAAAATATGTACATATACTTATGCTAAGATACACATCACCATAGATGTATATATTAAATATTTTAAGATGTATATATTAAATATTTTAAGGAGTCTCTTGTTCTAATATGAATTGAAAGACTGAAAGTGAATATGACTTTTATAAACATAAATAAAATTTTATTAAACTATTGTTTAGAACGAGAATTGGTTTACAAAATCACTATATCAAGATAACCACATTAATAAGACTATTAGGTATGAAAATGCACTAGGGAAGAACCCTTTAGCGAGTGCACCTAAATGAAAAAAAAAGGGGCACATGTAAGTCTACACTTCTTAGTCAATAATTCGTAGAATATTAGGTTTGAAAATGCAAGAGAGAAGAACCCTTTAGCTAGTGCACCTAAATGAAGAAAAAGAGAGGCACACGTAACCCTACAATTCTTAGTCTTCTTATTCAATAATTCGTAGAATATTAGGTTTGAAAATGCAAGAGAGAAAAACCCTTTAGCTAGTGCACCTAAATGAAGAAAAAGAGAGGCACATGTAACCCTACAATTCTTAGTCAATAATTCGTAGAATAAAGGGATGCAACCCCAAGAAGAGAATTATGAGAAACTGGCAGGTGAGGCGCGTCGAAAAAGCATGATTGTAAGACTCGGTGACAGTTTTCGTGTTATTTTTTTTTGTGTCTGAATTTAAGCATGCCCATGCTATTTCCGGTTTGTTTCTTTGGATTGTCACATTGGTTTCTTTCAATATGGCCTTGTGCTTTTGGCGTAGGTGGCCTACTAAGAAGATTAGAAGGAGCTGAATAAACAAAGAAACCAACTGAATTATGAAACTTTGATCCAATATTTTTGCATGAAACCGACCAACAATTAACGTGGAGATGCCTCGGTGACAATAGAAGTAATAATTGTCCTCGAATTTTGATAATTTTGATAATGTTATATGGGCATGCTTAAATTTAATTACTCTCTTTTTGGGAACAAAATTGTTGTTTTTAATAAAATTCCGCAGGTCAAATGTAATACTTCCTGCCAAATAGTTATAGCGAAGGGGCAACCAAGTAAGAGGTGAACTACCTCCTCATTTGCTGATCCCCACATAGAGCATCTCCCCGGTCCTTGGAAGCCCCTCCGCATGAGATCCTTCAATATGAGGATCGTATTATGGCATGTAAGCGTTTCAGCTTAATTTTTTTTATGATTACTGTTAATTAATCTTTGTTTCTCTGTGAGATTTAACGGCCACCGTTGAGGAATATTCTAAATTCGGGGAATTTTAAGATTGTTTGCGCTGCCGAAAGAATTATATCATGATATGTCATTAAAATAAGGCTTGCAATGGCTTAAATAGCGCTTTCCATTTTTCTATTCCGTGGCCATTATCGTTTGCACCTTAGTTTAAAGGTCTCTAATTTTTTGGAAAACCGAACTATTCTTTTAATCTTTCTGTTCAAATGGATCAACACCGCTGCGATTTGAAGACTAGAATATGTAAACACTAATTTGTTTGGGGGGCGCTTTTAGTGCAGAAACATAAACGGCTACGCGGTAGATCTAGTAGACTGTCAAACCTTTAAAATATTTACTTTAAAAACTATATGGGAAGGCCTTCCATTTCCAGCCAGATTATTCAAATGACAGCTTCCAAACTTTATTAGAATTTATTTAGGAGGACGATTGTATAAGTAGCATCCTCCATCACATAACTCACAGCATTTTGCATGCAGATGACTATGGTTTGTCGACATCGACTTCATTGACGTGGTGCGAGTGTTTTCCTCGCAAGTCAATCACGGAGAAAAGTTGACCTCATATACCGGCGATTTATTAGGGTAGAAGAGCCCATAGTGACGTTCTGTGTCATCTTGACTTGGCTTGTCCTCGTTGAAAAGGGCGAAGATATAGGTCTCGATGCTCCTTCCCGGCCTCTTGGGCGTCCCTGCATTCGATAATACATGGCTGATGAGATTGTTGTTATAAGTCCGAGCATACTCAATGGTGGCCACATTAATGTTGCCACCCGAAGGCCATCCGCTTTCAGTAACGATGAGTGGGATGTTGTCATATCCCAAATTTTCCATGGCGGAGATAATAGTATCAACAATGGCATCGAACAAGTTGGTGTAGCTCTCTACCACCGGAGACTTGGACTGAAAAAGAGCGTAATCCAGCTTAATGTTTTTCCAGTTGTTGACGTAGCTGAAAAATGGATAGACGTTAGCCATGAAAGGAGCCTCGTTATCTGACAGAAATTGCAGCACAGACCTCATGGTGTCCTTCACCTCGTCTGTGAATGCTCCCTTAGAAGGTGGGTAGGAGTTGCCTATCACAGATTCTGAGGCGTGGGTGGTGGATACCTTGATCTTATTCTGCAGATTGGCCATGTTAAGCGCGGTTTGAATGTTCTTCATGGCAGGAACAAGATACTGAACGTTCTCCTTGCTCTTAAAAACCTCGTTGCCCACTGCAATGTATTTTATATTGGTGGCGGGATAGAACGGCACAATGTTGTCCTTAACCCAACCGTTTGCTGCGTCTTGGCTAGACGATATTTGCTGCAATATGTTGGTTTCGATTCCCACGATTACCTCGATCCCGGAATTCTCAAAAGCTTTCAGTACGCCTGGGCTCCCTTGGAAAATCCTATATTTTCCAATGTTGTGCTCCTTCAGCAAGGTTACTACCTCGTCTGCATGTGGCAAATTGTTTCCTACCATGCCGTTGTTGACTCCTATTTGAGCAGCGTCTGCACAATGAATCGAATTAATGTTAAGAATTGTCCGAAGCGTATTATTCATGGGACAAAGGGTCCTTTTGCAGCAAGTATATACATTTTACCTTTTTCTTAAGGAAACCTATAAACATAACAATGAGAATGTATCCAATTTTACATTCTAACTACAAAAAAGAAAAGAATTGGAAAAATGTTGGGTAATGCTCAACTTACCCGCGAGAATTGAACACAAGATTGCAATACACCCAATCAGCGTGATCTTCATGGCTGCCATTTTTCTCAGAGGAATTGAGCGACATGAAAAATCTACAGGCAGACGTCCAATTTATAAGAAGTTCTATAGTGATGGGTCAAGTGAATGCGCCGCCGCATGCGACTGGCTGCACCGTGCAAGAATGGGTTCGCTGAATTGATTAAGGCGCTTTCCTCGTAATTTGCCTGTTCCTTCCATTCCTTCTCAATGCAGACTTTCAACAATTTCTGGTTTTGTCCTCAACGTTCTAGCCGAGTCCCCAGTCAAAGTCTTTGGTTATCAAAATGAATGGATTAAGGCACTTTCCTTGCAATGTCTGTTTCAGCTTTTTCACCACATGTCTAGAAGACGTAAAGGCACGGGCACTTTTGTTCCACATAAATGCACACTGTCGACAATTTCTTTGTTCGTTTCTTCCTCCAGGTCTCAAAGTCTTCGCATATTAACAAAAATATTTCCACTTTTTGAGTTGGAATTGAACCAGGGTTGCAGAGGCATTGACTTTCAACAATTTCTGGTTTTGTCCTCAACTTACTAGCCGTCCGTCCCCAGTCAAAGTCTTTGGTTATCAAAATGAATGGATTAAGGCACTTCCTTGCAATGTCTGTTTCAGCTTTCACCACATGTCTAGAAGACGTAGAGGCACGGGCACTCTTGTTCCACATAAATGCACACTGTCAACAATTTCTTTGTTCGTTGCTTCCTCCAGGTCTCAAAGTCTTCGCATATTAACAAAAATATTTCCACTTTTTGAGTTGGAATTGAACCATGGTTGCAGAGTCCGCCATTAACGTTCAACCACTCTAGTGGGCTAAGAACATTCTTCGTTTGCAGTATTCCCCGCGTAAGATAACGGCCAGTCACCCGGTCTTCCTTCTCGAATCAGTCCGTGAAAATTGTTGGAGTTTTATCAAAATTCCATAACAGACTAACAAAAAAAATGCTCTGTTTTAACACTTTGTTTTTAATAGAGAAAACTGAAAATCGCTTGCTGGAAATGGCGGATAATTCAAAACAAAACTGGAAAACAGAACCAAACTCTCTTTTGCATAGCGGGAAAAACGTTTGTGGAATACGGTGTTTTAGCAACGCTCAAAATGGTGTAACAGCAACGTGCGACAGTGTAACAGCGACACTAAAATAAATTGTATTCATAAACAGTGAACCAAATGATACAAATTCGTCTTCCTCACATAGAGAGATTACAAGAGGAACACTTTAGTTCCACAAACCAATTTTCTTTATCTCAGAAAATTACAGGTTCAGTACTGTGTGTTTACAAAAAAGACACTCTATCGTTCTTCTAACCTTAAAACAGAATTGTTGTTCATTACATTTATAGGAAAAAACATATATGAGTTTAAACAATAACATAATCAAAATATCTTCTAACGCTTATTTGTGTATTGATTGCAGCAAGCGGTGATGCCTTTCTCAAGAAATCAAGTCGGCGGTTGCAAGGGAATTCAATTCTGAGATTTTAATGCACATTAATGTGCAAAACATCAAGAGCGACTTTGCGGCATCGAACAGCCTGAAATATCTATGAAAAATCAGATTTCTGTCTAGCTGTTTATGTTGCAGTTGGAATTAAATTCCAACACTCCCCCTTAATTTCAACTACTTCATACCGAGGCATTTCCTGAAATGATCAAAACTTTTCTTTGCTAATGGTTTTGTCAAGATGTCAGCTAGCTGATCCTCTGTTCTGTAGTGCTGCAAAACAATCTCACCATTGTTAACCAATTCACGTATGAAGTGAAATTTGGTATCTATGTGCTTTGTTCTTCTATAAAAAACAGAGTTTTTAGACAATGTTATTGTTGAGCTATTGTCATAGTAAATTATTGTGCCATTTTCTTGTTCATGACACAAATCTCTCAGAACTCTTCTCAGCCACAGTGTTTGGAATGCTGCTGCTGTTGCTGCCACATACTCTGCCTCTGCTGTTGACAAAGACACAACTGGTTGCTTCTTGGAAGCCTATGAAATGGCTCTCGATCCCATATGAAACACATATCCTGATGTGTTTTTCCTATCATCAACACTTTCAGCCCAATCACTGTCAGTCTAACCTGTCAACATGAAACTTTCAGAAGAGGAGTATAAAATACCAAACCCCTTCGTTCCATTCACATACCTTAGAATCCTCTTGGCTTCCTGCCAATGAGTCTCTTTCGGTCTTTCCATAAATCTGGAAATTAAACTCATAGCGTGGATAATGTCTGGCCTAGTTGCAATCAAGTACATAAGGCTGCCAACTATGCTCTTGTAAAATTTTGGATCAAAATCCTTGGTGTTGTTTTCTTTGGTCAATTTCAACCCCACTACAGTTGGAGTCAAAGCCCCCTTGTTGTTCTGCATGTTAAATCTCTTCAACACTGTTTCTACATATTTATCTTGAGAAATGAAAACACCATTTTCACTTTGGTCTACTTTGATTCCAAGAAAATATCTTAAGAAGCCCAAGCCAGTCATTTCAAATTCATTTTTCATGACTGCTTTAAAATCAACAATGAGAGAAGCATCATTGCTAGTAAAAATCAAATCATCTACATATAAAACAACAATAATAATC
>APFE031043017.1:6784-45254 GCA_000404065.3 Pinus taeda
ATGCACAACATAATAAATTTTAGTACTTAATATAAATGTTGGTAATCCAACATTAAAAGTACCTAATTACATCAAAAATTTTGGGGAAATGAAAAGGGGGTGTCATAATCCTCTCCCCTTAAAGGAACACTATCCTAAATGTTCTCATCAATCTTGGACCTTCTTTGGTTATAGTAGCACCAACCTAGGTGTTGTCTTTCATTGCAACAAAGTTATTCGTCCTTTCCTGAGCTACATCAAAAATCTAGTTCTCTTCAATTTTTCTTCTTTTATCATTGTGTATGTTATGTTTGGTTTGGCTTCCTTTGGACCTTATATAGATTCCCTGTAAAAGGCAAACTTTTCTTGCAATAAAATATATTACTAGCATTTAGTATCACATACTAAAATCATAATTTCTAGATATTGTTCCATTGCTTATATTCTTAGGCAAATAATGCCTCTCCACTCTTAAGTATCATCCTACTTACTTCCAAAAATGTTCCATTTAGTACCTACACCAAAATATCAACATCACATATGTGTTACAATTCATTGTCTTGATCAACAAGTAATCCTTCAATAAGAAACTTGGATTTTTTCCCCAAACTTAGTTGAATTTAAAATAGGTAAGGTTTTAAACCAATACTTATTTGTATGGTTATTATTTGCATCCTTTTCCTCCATAGGTAACAAGTTCAACAAACTTTCTACATCAGACAAGCCCTATTATACTCCCATCCCAGTAAGTGTGAGAAAAATTTCTTCTCCCATCAGTTACCCTTCTTGACTTAGGAAACCCCCATCATCAGGTGATTTACCTTTCCCAAGAATTTCTTGTATGGGATTATTGAAGAGATTGTTAATCTTATAGCCAAGTTCCCTTTTGGTGTGCTTTAACATAAATTACACCACATCTCTCATGAAGTCTTATATTGAAGGCACACTTTACGATTTTCTCCCATGAGGTAATCAAAATGTCTTATAGGGATGCAATGTCGCCAGAGTGGCTTTGTTCTTGGGATATTTGTTTCATCATTTCACTTATATCACAACATTATGTCACCATGAGATATACAAAAAGATCAAATTAGAAATTTTAATTGCCCATATTTACTTCATTCAAAAGCTAAATCTCACAAACATGAAACTTTTAGTTATGATGTTGGGCCCCTTTAAAAGTGGTGATATTTTTATCCATAATAGTGGCTTCTATCGCACACCCCATTCCAACACTCTACCTACAATATGAACTTTCAATCATCCAAACAATGGTAAGTGTTCACACCTAAAATATTTTCATTCTTAAATTTTCAACATCCCCTAAAGTGATCTCATAATTATTACACACATAATAATTCTATCACTTTCAAATGATTTGAGATAGGTTAAAATGAAACTATTATTTCATTATATATTTGCATCACAATCATTCTAAGCATTTCACAATGCAATCAAATGTTTATTCCAGTAACCCAAAGGGTCAAAACTAAGAGTTACATAACCACTTTCTCCACTAAGATACATATATATTAATCCATGATTAATTAGTTTCCACTTTGTTTTGTAGGATGAGGGATTAATGCCACTAATTTCACTACTCAACAATTTCTTAAGAGTATTAGAATTCATTTCCTTTCATGAAATTAAATCATGCAATTTATTATTTCATATGAGCATGCATGCACTTAATGCAGCAAGCATATGCATCATCACGATTCATCATATGAGTGTCATGACAAAATCATATCATAGTAATTCATGGATGCATCATCACGATTCATCATATGAGTGTCATGACAAAATCATATCATAGTAATTCATGGATGCATCACAATGATTCTAGTAATATTTACGCACTAATTGCTTCTTTCCTTTCTCATAACCCACTATGTATTAATGACAAAATTGCTTTAATATATTAACAATTCCATACAACTTTCACATCAACTAGGAGAAACCAATCCTTCAACTACATGTTCCTTATCAACAAACCTAATTGTATGATGGAATCACTTGTCTTAATCTTAGAAACTATTGGGCCAGTACTCATGGACTCATGAAAACAATGTAGTCCCTACATTTACTTCATACCTCCCACATTTGCATGCAATCTCTCAATGCATTACCGAACATATTTTATCTCATGGGTGTATTATTCATTCATTTAATTTTCATTCAACATGGAAACTCAATGCATGCACATATTACTAGGATTTTACTAATTTTTTATGTGTTGACAATTTTCTGCCTTAACCATGCCCCTTTTTGTGCATCCACGCAATACATGTGTTAAATTGAATAAACAAAAGATATCAAATTAAACTAAAAATAATTCTTACCCAATTCTTTTACATTTTTGGTGTCATCTGTTGTTTTCCCTACTTACTTGGCTACCATCAACATGCATTCTTAGCTAAAATATTTTTAAAAAGTCCAACTGGCTCCATCTATGACTTTTTTGACCTACATATGCTATCATTGTCTTCATCATTCATAATTGTGCCCCCTCAATAAAATTTCCATGAGGTCCATGTCATGTGACTACATTACCATACTTAATATTGCAACACCCAACAACCCCTGATATAATCTCAAGCTCACATGTAGTCACAAATTTATCATTTCACATGCTTACATACAAATTTTAATGAATATTCGAAAGAGGCACTAACACTATGTATCTAATTCATGTATTCAAACAATGCCTCCAATCATGCACCCAAACATGTACATATTATCATGCATGTGCCATACTTGCACATATTCTATGCCATTTATACACACATAAATTGTTAGTCAAGTAATTTATGCATGAGATATAACATCTCAATTCAACAACCAATTCAATATTATTAAATTTTGATCTCAATATTTCATTATAAATTTAGATATTTACAACAAACCAAAATTCTCATGCTTATGGTGTTTTGCAATTGAGTGCACAACTTGGTTTTACCTATTCAAAATATTCCCTCTACATTTATTGTAGCAAGGGAACTTAGCATACTATCATATGCACAAAATTTAATTAGAGTCTTTCCTAAGGTCTATAGCAACCTTAAAATTCTAAAATATTTATAAATAGTTCAGGAGGAACCCTCCCACTTGTGTTCCTATGCAAGTAGATTACCCTAACTATGCATTATTAGTTAATAAATCTTATGATACTACTATGAACCTTTCATTGAGTTATTAATTATATTAGATATATTTTCGTGATTCTTCCTCATTTCTCTTCACCTCACCACCAAAGGGGGGTGGCTCAACCTTCTTGATTTCTCTAGGCACCAACCAAGTCCTGAGAAGCTCTACTGCCACTATTAGGGATTCTTTCTATTGATTTTGCAATAATGTACCAACCGCTAACACACTTATGTGTGATTTTTTAATTGAGGTAGCATCTTGGACATCAGATATTTCCTTGCCCTCATGCTACTTACAAGGGTAGTAATGAAGTGGGTGTTCCTTTTTATAGCCCCAACATATGAAAGTATTCCTCTTTGATTTACTTCTTTTTGTATTTTTGTTTGTTGGCCCATGTTTCTAGAGTTTAAATGAGATATCCTTATTTTTTGTTGGTGAGAGCATTCACGAAGTAGGTGTTCTCCTCCACAATCCCAACATTTCAATCGCTTTTCCTTATTCCAAACCTTATGGGGTTTTACTCAGTTTCTAACTTCTTATAGAAATGTTTTTCCTTTTGAATGATGTCATCAAGTGTCTTGGGATTCCTAGACTTTATCTTATCCTAGAACGATCTTGGTAATTCATTGAAAAAATATTGTATTTTCATCTCTTCATCTTTGAGAAATGGTACGTATTCCAACAATGCTATGAATTGATTAGTATAGTTTTCCAAGGTGAGTTGTTCCATTCTTAGATTATGGAATTCCATGATCTTGCCATTATGATACCCTTACATATCCCTAGTGGTTGGTCCATATTGCAACAACCCTTGCGTGTATGTCAGGTTTTGTAGCAATATTGTGTTTAACTTTGTCCACACTTCTTGTTCTCTAGTGAATCTTTCATTATCCACTTTGCAACTCCAAAATCCTTCCTTAAAACTCTTCATTATCTCAATAAAATCATGAGATGTTCCCTATTCTCTCCCTTTTTCCTCAGAGGTGATCATTTTAGTATTGAGTTATGCCTTTTTGATAGACATCCTTCTCTTTCTTTTCACTACTGGAAAATATTCTTATATATTGAAATAACACATTTATTAGTACCATTAAAATCATAACAATTAAACGTGTCTATTACCTTTACTTCATTTGTTCCTAATCCTACACTAGCATGCATGCTTATCTTGCTGCATCAAACTGTAATATTCCAAATAGAAATTTTATAGAAATAATCAAATACATGCATAAAAATAACAACACAATAAATTTCAGCAAACAACCATGAACAAAAAATGCTTTGGAACACCCAAATGGCCATTTTTTATTATAAATAAAATACACGAGTACAATAAAATTGGAAGGAGTGTGCGAAGGTTTTCTCAAGGCAAGATACAAGCCCTAAGTGATTAATCTCTTAATGCTCAACTGCTGCAATAGTTTGTCCCTCTATAAATTTACGCGGACCAATTTTTCTTCACTGTTAGTTGAATTCGCACCCTGATTTGGCCCCTCAATACTGCCCAAAAAATTATATAAATTTGGAGACGTGATCCTTTCCAAAAACCTAGGAAAACCCAGAAAGGGTTTTATCTGATTTTGACCCTCCAAATTCGACCCCAAATAACTTGGCCCTCCTTAAATACCAGAATGCTTCTCCTGTAGCTGAAAATGATGAATTGTTGCTCCAAAATGCTAGCAATCTCCTCATAGTCTCCCTACAAATGGAATACTAACAGCTTAGTCCCTAAATCCTCCAACTAACACTCCACACAACAATCACCCAAGAGAACTGCGTAGGCCTGTGAGAGATGATGCAATAGTAAGCTTTAGCAATGCGTACAATAGTAAGGGACTGAATATTCTGTGCTCAAGAATGTTTGGGTCACCTTGAAATTGTAGCCACTGACTCCTCTCCAAAATCCCAGAAATACCTAGAAAGGGTTTCTTCTAACTCCAAGCCAAAACTTAGCCCACCAAGTGATGCAGATTCCTTAACAAACTAACAAATCCCCCTACTATAAGAATGAGGATTCCAGGCCCGAATATTGCCCAAAAATTTCTATAAAATCAGTAGGAGACGCCTCTTAATAAACCCACAAAAACCCAGAAAGGGTTTGGGCTAAATCCAATGTGCCCCGATGACCCCAATAAATGTGTATGGTTCTAACTAGTTGGAAAAATGTCTTGTAGAAATAATTCTATTGTAGAAGGCCAATCTATTATTGGAAAAATCTCCTCCAACCCCTACAAATCACTCTTCCAAGCCTCTTTATTTATCCTTAGCCCGAACTCTCCAAATCTCCCTGTCAAAATGTCTGCATAGTAGCTGTCTAGAAACCCCTAAAATGATAAATTCGATCTTCCAAAATGCAGCACTCTCAGCGCTACAAATCACCAAGGAAAAAATCGCCCTCCCTATGGATAAATCTCTACAAATTCTCTGGTGAAAACTCCATTGTTTTCCACCTTTTCTCTGGCTCTTCGAATTTGCTTTTACACCCTAAGAGAAGCATGCTGTAGCTGGAAATGGTCTACAATATAGCTCCTAGAGAAGCCCTAAGATGGAATCTTTACTCCCCTAGGGTGACACTCGAAGTTCACTGAAGGTAGAGGTGGAATTTTCACTTGGAAATCTCTTGTGCTGAACAACACGGTTGTCTTGGCTAAGAAGCTCAAGAGAACTAATGTTGAAATTGTAAAATGACCAAAGATAATCCGCAAAATGAGTCCATCCTCCTTTTATAATTTCTCCTCATGCATCTAGACTCCTTTTTTAATATTATTTTATTGGTGGGGGTCATTTTCCACTAAGTCACTTTTTTCAGCCATTTAATAAAATAATAGTTTGCCACTATTCTTTGATAAAATGATGCTAGCCGCCTTTCTCCAATAATATTTGCCCCCTTTTAATTAATATTACTAAAATTGGGAAAAATTCCTTTGTGACTCCCATGCTCACAAAATTAGGGATATTATAGTCCTCCCCACCAAAAATTTCTTGTCCCCAAGCAATGCTCGAATGAGCTCTCTCTCTCTGCTGACCACATTGTCACTGTAAACAATACCGGGGTCCCAAATGTGCCACTGAGTCACCCTGAATCCTTGCACCATCTTATCATAAATGAATCCCTTGATACTAAGGTCCCACGCTAATCTAAAAAATATGCCTTCATGTTGACACTACGTCGCTCTAATTACAATTGTCTGCCCATCATGCACATATTGTATACTCCTCTCGTGGAACTCGGTGGTGAAATACTGACAAATGACAAATACATCCTACCCAGGTATCTCTGTGATGCCAAAGCCTACCCATCCATAGGTAACCCTGAATCTGTGTAGCAACAGGGAAAGCCTACTTTGCCATATGATGAAGGTCTCCACGAACCCCCATGTGTCAACCCAAGAGTGAACTAGATCACTCTCTTCCATGACTCTACTCATCATGAGACAGAGTGATCTATCAACTAACTAAATCCCCAGATCCCATAATGAAACCTACTGTGATAGTTCTGACAGCTGTTGGAATCCATCCATGCCTCATCTCTAGTCCTTGTATGCAATCAATATATATGCTCCACATATCATGAACTAATATGATGCATGCTAAACTACCTTGTGCCTACTAGTGTGTAGTACTGATGATCACTAGAAACCACATGTGCCAAATAGCTACCACATGAATGCAACCAATATATGGGTTTATGATATTCACAATTGACCTAATGTATGTGGATCCATCCTGCTCCTTCCAAACATCACCACTAAGTCTTCCATCCACCCTCTCAATAATGTGCCAATACAATTTTTGGAACCTGGACACCCACTTGAAAATTGCCTTAGTCATACATGGCATCCTCTGCTCATGAAGGATCATGACATTCCTTGTGGCAAGAGTGGCACATATCTGCCTTGTGACTATCTCCCCAGGTGTAGGCTTAGTGATGAACAATATGCCACCCCTGCAGAAGATCACCTCATCTCCCAACCTGTGGCTGTCAACTCGTGCATTGACCTTTCTCGTCCACTGCAAAATATCTATCGTTCCCCTAAGGCACTGAAACTCATAGCATCGTCTCAAGAAATTCCCCCAAGTCCTGCTATCCACACTATGGGTCTGAATCGAACACAATAAGGCTCCCATCAAATGGACATGGTGACAACGAGTGGAAGATGTGTGGGTTCCGATGGGTATTATCAAGAACCCATGTGGACACTCCCAACTTGTCTTGTGACCGATCCGCTCACCCAAACTGGGTATGTCCACCCTAATGACATGTTTGACATCCTCATCAAGGAATCTCCATATTAGTAACACTCCTTTTATCTAAAGTGCAACCCCGCACACTATTTTCATATAACCATGTATCCTCATGTCTCCTGGCATACAACTGCACACACTCACACATCTCTATGCACCGTCGAACCCTGCTACATGCTGCTACATCATCCCGGATCAACTGGCATCCCTCCTCTATCGATGTGCCCGTCACTTTATGAGGGAATGAATTAAGATGTGAACCACTCCTCCTACACCATGATGCGACCCTACACACAACTGTGCACCAATGCACACCTCCCAGCTCCACATATTTTTGTGCACCGCTGCATACCCCTATACACCCCTGGATATCAAGGTCTAAGACTGAGTCCATAGGAATCATCCTTCATTTTGTCAGGGCCGCTATCTCTACTACAACTTTGCTGGTAAGCCCTCCATGATGTGAGCTGTATCTCCTCATCATCATAAATATACCTAAGCAGCCTAACTCCTCACATGCTAACATGAATAACACTACTGATCCTATCCTCAATAGCTCATGTGTCCGATATACCAGTGACAGAGAATGGTCTTCATACAATACCCTATCTGGTGGTCTGCCAATGCCACCTCCTCCCACCAACTCCTGCTAGAGTAGGTTAATCATCCTACAAAAACATGTATGCCCAACATGCCATGACAACTCATGAAATCTACCTGCTCCCTTGCCAATACATCTTGTCACTAGTGTTGTCAAGAACTCTGTAGGGCATATGAAATGATGTCTACACCCAACCCCTAAGTCCATCATGCAACTACTACCATCACTTACCGATTCCACGATGTGATAGATAATCCCACCTGGATCCCAATAACAGTCTGGCCCTCTAGCCCCTCTGATAATCCATAGCCTCTGCTGAACTGTGGCCATGGATGCATCTAACCTCCTAACCAGCTCCATTAGATACCAACTCAATATCTATCACCATCCAACCCCAAGAGAGGGATCAAATGCATGAACAACCATACACAAAACTAGTCACCCATCCTGCAAATGTTGCTCCATGTGTAGCTCGTGTCGCCTCATCAAACTGACCTGGTCAGTACATAAAATCTGTCAGGGTAATTTTTCACCCCCCTCTTTGCTATGTAGAGGTTGCCTAGCAATGCTACAAGTCCCATCTATATAATCCTGAAGAGAGCTACCATATGGAGGTATTATGACTCTAGTGATGGTCTGTACATATGTATGCTCTAAATCAGTGGTTGGCCCAAAATATGATTGCTCATCCTCCTCCACCATGGGCTCTATATGGGTCATAAACCTCCCTTCCATGACTAGCTCACATCCCTCTATGTGCTCTCCATGCAGTTGTAGGTGGCCATCATTAGGAAACTTAGTCATAGTTCTTGGTACCTCTGTGTCTCCTAGCACCTCATCTAGGGATGAAATCTCATCAACATATGGCTCTAAGGGTGTAGGCTCTACTCTCTCCACCAAGGTGTCAACCAATGCTATCAAAGATGTCTCCAATAATGGTGATTCCTCTGCTAGACTGGGTATATTGATGTGCTCCTCACCATTCTACGTGCCCTCATGCTCAAGCTCCTCTTCAGCCTAATGACATCTAAAGACTGGTCTCCACCAGCAGAATTCCCCCTAGTCTCACTCTCTAATTGCGCTCTTCTACACGATGATCCAGTCCTTGACCTATGGTTCTCCTTCTCTAGTTCATCCAGAAAATGAGGCATGGTAGGACGATCAAACTGACCATATGTATGGGTGTTGTACTGCTAGTCTGTGCTTGCACATGCTTGGATTCTTTACTAGTCTTGTAAAATTCATTGTATCCTCTCTAGGACTTGTTTGTTTTTCCTCCTCAACAATCGATTCTCCCTCATAATATTCTCTATGATCCCTTGTGTAATCTTCCCATTCGGTGTCATCGGAGTATCCATAAATTCAGCCGTCATTATGAATGCATACCCAAATCCTCCATGAACTTGCTGGATCCCCCACAGCTAGCCAAGGTCATTTTCTGATACCATTGTAATATTCCAAATAGAAATTTTACAGAGATAATCAAAGACATGCACAAAATTAACAACACAATAAATTTCAGCAAAGACCCTTGAACAGAAAAATGCTCTAGAATTCCCAAATGGCTCAAGCTACAAGCCTGAAGTGATCAATCTCCCAATGCCCAACTATTGCAATAGTTTGTCCCTATAGAAATCTATGCTGGCCCAATTTTTCTTCACTAATGGCTGAATTGGCACCCTAAGTTGGACCATCAAAACTATTCAAAAAATTCTATAAATGTGGGGATGTGATCCTTGTCAAAAACCCATAAAAACCCATAAAGGGTTTTCTCTGGTTTTGACCCTTCAAATTCGAGCCCAAATAACTTGGCCCTCCTCAAATACCAGAATGCTTCACCTATTGCCGAAAATGATGAATTGTTTTTCCAAAATGCTAGAAATCTCCCCACAATCTCCCTCCAAATGAAATACTAACAAATCAACACCTAGATCCTCTAACTGACACTCCACACAACAATCACCCAAGAGAACTATGTAGGCCTATGAGAGATGACGCAATAGCAAGCTTCAACAATTTTTACAACAATAAGGGACTGAATATTCTGTCCTCAAGAATGCTTCGATCACCTTGAAATTGTAGTCAGTGACTCCTCTCCAAAATCCCAGAAATACCTAGAAAGGGTTTGGTCTAACTCCAAGCCAAAATTGAGCCCACCAAGTGATGCAGATTCCCCAGCTAACTAGCAATTCTCCCTGCTATAAGAATGAGGATTTCAGGCTTGAATATTGCCCGAAAATTTCTATAAAATGAGCTAGAGACTCCTCTTAGTAAACCCACAAAAAACTAGAAAGGGTTTGGGCTAAATCCAATGTGCCCAAGTGGCCCCAATAAATGTGTACAGCTCTAACTACCTGGAAAAACACCCTGTAGAAATAATTCTGATGTAGAAGGCCAATTAATTACTAGAAAAATCTCCTCCAACCCCTGCAAATCACTCCTCCAAGCCTCCTTATTTATCCTTAGCCCAGACTCTCCAAATCTCCCTGTCAAAATGTCTATGCAATAGCTATCCAGAAACCCCTTAAATGAAAAATTCAGCCCTCCAAAATGCAACACTCTCAGCCCTGCAAATCACTAAGGAAAAACTCACCCTCCCTATGGATACATCTATACAAATTATCTGGCCAAAACTCCACCGTTTTCCACCTTCTCTTAGCATCTTCAAATTTCCTTCTACCCCCTAAGAGAAGCATGCTCCAGCTGGAAATGGTCTGCAATGTAGCTTCTAGAGAAGCCCTAAGATGGTCTCCTTACTCCCCTAAGGTGACATTCGAAGTTCACTTAAGGTAGAGGTGGAATTTCCACTTGGAAATCCCTTGTGTTGAACAACATGGTTGTCTCAGCTAAGTAACTCAAGGGAACTAATGTTGAAATTGTAAAATGACCAAAGACAATCCACACAATGAGTCCATCCTCCTTTTATAATTTCTCTTCATGCCTCTAGACTCCTTTTTTAATATTATTTTATTGGTTGGGGTCATTTTCCACTAAGTCACTTTTTCCGCCATTTAATAAAATAATAATTTGCCACTATTCTATGATAAAATGATACTAGCCACCTTTCTCCAATAATATTTCCCCCTTTTAAATAATATTACTAGAACTGGGAAAAATTCTTTTGTGACTCCCATGCTCACAAAACTGGGGATATTACACAAACTCAAGTTAGTCTTCAAGTAACATCAAGGTATTCATATATACAATATAATAATTTCATATAAGTGCATATGCATGCATAAATATTAATTTAAAACTTAAATTTTTTCCTATACTCGAGTCCATCGAGGTTCAACACTAAACCTTATCTTTGACACCACTTTGTAACATAGTATCATAGATCCCATTTCAATTGTTCTTGATCCCATCTAGGTCCTTTTGAAAACGTAGCAAGGAAGGTCTTCTTTTGACTTGTGCCTTAGTCAAAGAAGAAAATTTGAATTCAATCGCATAGAATTTTGAGTTAGCTATGAGTTAACATGTGTGATGTGGCCCATCACTAGTTTATTGTCTATTAATTCAAGTTAGATGGGTTTCAATGAGTTGTGTACTAGTTGACCGCTAAAATTTAGCTATCTAGTGGATTTAGACTCTAGTGTCTGTCAGTTAGCTGATCTCTAGTTCTAGAATAGAGATAGTTATGAGTTTAATTGGGTAGTTGACGCTCTCTTAAATCAACTACTCTCAATTAACTAGTTGCAACTACTGAATTTATCCCTAGTAGGTCATGTAATTCGAATTCCTTATTGATATTGGATGAAGGCACAAATCTATTTATTATGGTACACAAGCTTTTGTGTGAGGAGCTTGACAAGCAAAGATTAATTATCTTGGGAATTGCACAAGTAAATATGAGAATTTCCTATTTTTTAGGGGTAGAATTGCGTCAGGAAACAAGATCTCTTAACAAGACTTATTTGCCTAAGTGTTGGGCAAGTCTTGGAAAGAGTTGATCAATATTGCAGGGAGCTTTAGGCTTGAAACAAATTCTATATAATATATTAAATTTCTTAGTTGATTTAATACAAGCAAGATGGGTTTTTCCCAGTTGGGTTCCCCAAATAAATTTTGCATTCTATGTGTGATTGTGTTTCTATTCATTATTTTCTTTCCGAAGAATTTAGGTAGAGAAATCCCATGTCTTCTGCAGATCATATTTCTCTCATTTACAATTGCAAGGTTTCAAAGATTTTTTGCATGTTATTAGAGCAAAACATAAGATAGAGACCAAGTTCCTTGATTATATTTAAAGTGATTTGGAGAGAAGACCAGTTACTACAAGAATTCTACAAGTGCGGGAATCATGTGTTGGGCATGGATCTAATTATCTTTTATATTCAAAGGTATCGCCGCATTGGAACCTAGTTTGTAATGGGGTGGCAATGCCACCCGTAAAATGTTCACTACAGGGGGGATCGGAGGCAGTGCCCCTAAAGCTAAAAATAGACATAAAATTGCCTTGTAAAATGTTGTAATTTCATAGTCAATCTAGGCCGTTCATTAAGCAGAGATTTGACGGTAGAAGTTATGTTTAATTTAGAGTTTTTTTGCCCTAGAAGGCAACCCCTCGCTATATATGATGGAATTGTATTGCGTCTATGTAGATCTGTATTATGAGTGAGGAAGTGAGAGGAGATTGAGAGAGAAGAGGGAATTACAACTAATCTGCTGTAGGTTGTATCTATTAAGTTTGTTGGATAATATAAAAGGAAGGATTGGCTGTTTCTCCAAGGACATAACCTAAACTGCGTGAACCATGTATATCTGTGTCTCTCTTGTTTTATGCATTTTCTGTGTTTATATTTCTGCAATATATTATGTGTTCCATTGCTCTGTAATATATAATTTTCTAAGAACTCGTATCAGAGCCAAAGGTCTATTTGGCTGATAAATTCGCAGGAGAGAATGGTTCTTGGTTTGAGTGGGAGCAATGGTGGAAGATGGTAGGTTTAGGGTTGACAAATTTAACGTTCAAAACTACTAGCTATGGAAGATGGAGATGGAAGATTATCTGTATCAGAGAGATCTATACCAACCATTGAGTGGAAATGCAAAGAAGCCGACGATTATGGCAGACATAGAATGGGATATTCTCGACAAAAAGGCACTTGGAATAATACGACTGTGCCTAGCAGTGTCAGTAACGTTTAATATTTCAAAGGAAACAACAACAGAGGTTTTAATGTCAACATTGGCCAAACTATATGAAAAACCCTTGCCCTCAAATAAGGTATTTCTTATGAAGCATTTATTTAATATGAAGATGTCAGAAGGTGGATTTGTTGCTAATCATTTGAATGAATTTAATACAGTTACCAGTCAGTTAAGTTCTGTAGGGGTAACTTTTTATTATGAAGTTAGGGCTCTATTATTTCTGTGCTCATTGCTAGAAAGTTGGAATCGTTTGTTATTGCCATTAGTAACTCTGTCTCTAGATCTAGTACTTTAAAGTTTGATGATGTTGTCGGTTCAATCCTTAGCCAGGAAATGCGACGAAAAAGCTTTGGTGAGACATCAGGTAATGCTTTGACTGCAGAGACTAGGGGAAGAAAATTGGAAAGAGGAAAGAGCCCTGGATATCACAGTAAGTCAAGAAAAGGTAGATCCAAGTCTAGATGGGGGACAGTGTGCTGGAAATGCAGGAAGAAAGGACACATGAAGAAAGACTACAAGTCTCAGAAGGGAAAAGAAAGAGATGCACATCAAGAAAATAATCATGAAGTGAATGTAACAGGTGATGTGTTGCAAGATGCTTTGATTCTTTCATTAGAAAATATTATTGATGCCTAGATGGTAGATTCAGGGGCCCCATTCCATGCCACACTTGACAGGAAACATTTTCATGATTATGTTCAAGGAGATTTTGGACAGGTTCGATTGGGTGATGATAAACCTCGTAAAATCATTGGAATTGGTACAATTTTCATAAAACAACAAAATGGAAATCAATGGTTATTGAAGGAGGTAAGGAATGCTCTAGATCTGAAGAAAAATATGATTACAATAGGGCAGTTGGGAGGTGAAGGCTATGTAACTACTTTCATAGATAAAACATGGAAGGTCACTAAAGGATCCTTGGTAATAGAAAAAGGAGAAAATGTTGGTACATTGTATTTATGCAATGGTATTTCTAATTCTATTAATGCTTTAACCTCTACAGGAGAAGATACAACATTGTGGCATCATAAGCTCGGGCACATGAGTGAGAAGGGGATGCAAATTCTTCACTCAAAAAATTTGTTGTCAGGTTTGAAGCATGTTGATTTAAAATTCTGCGAGAATTGTGTTTATGGAAAATAGAAGAGAGTCATATTCCTCAAAGTTTGGAAAGAAAAGAAGAGTGAAAAATTAGAGCTTGTGCATAAAGATGTATGGGGACTTGCTCAAGTATCACCTCTTGGTGGTTCTCATTATTATGTTACTTATATTGATGATGCAACCAAAAAAACCTAGATTTATTGTCTTCGAAATAAATCTGATGTATTTGTTACTTTCAAGAAATGGAAATATTTGGTTGAAAATGAGACAGGAAAAAGGTTGAAGTGTCTCAGATTAGACAATGGAGGTGAATATTGCAGCAAAGAGTTTGAAAGGTATTGTTCAGAGAATGGAATTCACAGAGAGAAGACAGTTCTAGGAACACCACAAGAAAATGGTGTGTCAGAAAGGATGAACATGACAATCATGGAGTGTGCAAAGTGCATGAGATTGCATGCATGATTGCCTTTAAAATTTTGGGCAGATGCTGTAGATACTATTGTTTATCTAATAAACAGAGGGCCTTCAAGTTTCTTGGATGGTGGTATTTCAGAGGAGGCATGGACAGGTAAAAATGTAAACTACTCATTTTTAAAAACTTTTGGTTGTGAAGCCTTTGTCCATAGTAATAAAGAAAATAGAACAAAGCTTGAGGCAAAATCAAAGAATTGTACTTATATTGGATATGGTGTTAATGATTTTGGTTATCTCTTATATGATTATGATAAACACAAAATCATTAGGAGCAGAGATGTCATATTCAATGAAAAGGTTTTGTATAAGGATCAACAACATGAAAAGAAACAAGAAAAATAAAACAGAGAATACACAGTGCTTGATGAGATCATAGAAAAAGTGATGGTGCTTGAAAATCATAATGATCAATGGCTAGAACAACAACCACAACAACATCAAGCACCTCAAACACCTGAAAATGGTTTTAGAAGATCTACCTAGATAAGTTGACCCCCTGAACGATACTCTCATTCATTATATTATGTATTGTTCACTGATTCTAATGAACTAGAAAGTTATGAAGAAGCAATGCAGGTAGAAACTAGGAAGAAGTGGAAGAAAGCCATGAAAGAAGAGATGGACTCCTTAGCACATACCCAAACTTGGGACTTAGTTAGGTTTCCTGCAAGTAAAACATCATTGCAGAATAAATGGGTTTACAAGTTGAAGGAAGAAGATGGAGTTAGAAAAGGGTATAAAGCTAGACTTGTGGTGAAAGGGTTTGCACAAAAAAAGGGAATAGACTTTGATGAGATATTTTCTCCTGTTGTTAAAATGACTCCAATAAGAACTATTTTAAGTCTACTAGCAACTGAAGATTTGCATCTTGAGCAGTTAGATGTAAAGACAACCTTTCTCCATGGGGATTTGGAGGAAGAGATATATATGCAACAGCCACAAGGATATGAGGTAAAAGGGAAGGAGAAACTAGTGAGTAGGTTGAAGAAGAGCTTGTATGGCTTAAAATAGGCTCCAAGGTAGTGGTATCTAAAATTTGACAGGTTTATGTCTGAACAAGGTTATACTAGATGTTGTTAGGACCTCATATTGTCTCTTTCTGACTATACATTTTGTTATAATATCACCCTTTTCAACCCATATTTGAAAGTCCTTGTTAGTGTTTTGACTCAGTTATTCCAAAGGTATGCAATGACTCTTCTCATCACTATATGTTTAATGTTTTAACATATAATCATGCTGTCTTCATAATTAATCTTTGAAGTTGATTAGTTGCTGAACAATTAAAGAATGATGTGCAGTCTGCATTGCTGAAACTGCCTGAAGTTGGTGGGACTATCTTTTGTAGTTGCTGAAATAACAGGAACAACATGCAAATCTCGAAGCTGAAACCGCAAGAACAACACACAAATCTCGAAGTTGAAACAGTTGAGATTTGCGTACTAAATTTGACAGAAATAGAGGAACCCGATTGATCACCGAGGAAGTTGTTACATTGGATGTAACGTTCATAATCTAAGTCACTATAACGACATTCTGTTGATGGGAAACTGATTTCCCTATTTTTGTATAATGGGTTGAACTAGAAGCTATAATGTAAATCTTTTGTAATAGATGTCTCCTCTTTATAAAGAGGAGACATCTACATTAGAAGGGGGATGAACAGACTATAACAAGAGGTTTTAGCTGAAGGAACGAGACTGAATCTTTTCCGTAATATGGTATATTGATGAATGAATAAAGTTTTGTTTTGAACAACTCATTTTAGTTCTTGTTTCCTGGGGAATCTTGTGATAAGGACAGGGCCCACCTTCATCACAAGATTCACCGATTATCTTTCTGCAGTGGGTTAAGTGTGATTTTTATTCATACCTTGTTAACAAGTACTGTTTTTGGATGTTGTTTTACCTTTTTTGAAACTCTGTTTCTTTCTTAATTGATTCATGTTATTTCATGAGTGTCTCACCGGTGATTAGGTTTACAGAGTGAATTGGTGAGCTAGATAAACAAAGGTAGGTGCTGAAAGTTCCCGCTTTGGGGATAGGGTTCTGATCCTCTGTTACAACATAGCCATTGTTTTCCTTTGCAGATTTATTCCTTCTATTCAATTATTCATCTCTTGTTAGATATCTGCAATAGAGTATAATTTCTGTAACACAGAGCTTTCAATGAGGTGTGATTTGTTTGTACTACAAATTTTAGTGCTTTTAAGATTGAGTACATATAGTACGTAGTTGCCTTTGAAATAATCAGACTTCCCTGGGTTGACAATTTATGTGGCACTCGACTGTTTAATTAATAAGAAATTAAAGTGACCAACATTTTGGCGCCGTTTCCGTGGAAGGCGACCGTAGATTTTAAGAGCATTAATGATTTTCTTTTAGATGCACAGGATGCATGAGAGGACACAGGAAAACTAATACTACAGGCGGCAAGGACAAAGGCAGAAGAGGAAGGAAAAATTTCATTGACGACATTATTTTAAAAGCTGAAACATCTTAGAGGATAAGCTCTTAGAGGCCATAGACTCAACACTCTCTCCAGACGGACTACGAAACGGAGGAAGTATTGGGACCTGAAAGGGCCGAAGAGACAATAGAACAAACTGAAGAGTCAGTGGAAGATATTGAAGAACTAATAGAAGATATTGAAGTTGAGGAACCAGCTTAGAACATTGAAAGCCCAATAGAAAGTGCTAAAGACAGGGAAAGGGAAACATGGGAACAATCAATGGATGGAAACAATCAAGGACTCTTTGGTGGGGGACGAAGAGAAGGAAGAGGAGAGAATTCCCTTTCCACCTTGGAATTCCCTATTGAGGATCTTCCTAGAGGGGCAACTCCTATGAAGAACATCCCACTCTCAGCCCTACCTAATTTCCATGGTTTATCATCTAAAGACCCTGATGAATTTCTGTTTGAGTTTGATATATTGTGTAGAAGTTATGATTATGTTACTAATCCTCAAAAGTTAAAGTTATTTCCAGCAACATTAAAAGGAAATGCACAGAGGTGGTTCATGAGCTTGGGAGGACATGTGATCACAACATGGGAGCAGATGAAGGAGAAGTTTTTGGCCAAATACCAAGACTATTGCTGGACAAGAGAGAGGAAGGAGGAATCATTTAAGATGGTTCAGAAGGAGGACAAAAATCTGGAGGATTTTGGAGAAGTTACAATACAATTTGCAGAGATCTGATCACCCTAATATGAGTAAGGATATTCTTAAGTCAATACTGTTGAAAGGGGTATGAGATGACTATTTAGACATGTTGAATATGCTTGGTAAAGGGGATATATCTAAGGAATCGTATGATGAGATTGTGAACCTCTGTAAGAGATGTTCAAGAGGAGCAGTAAACAAACCAAAAAGCAGGGACAGTACATACTCAAGAGTCCAAAAATCAGCTAGTGTAGGAGCAACAAGGGCTGAAATAGTTAATTTACTTGAAGAATTTAAAACTGAAATGTTAAGCTCTTTTGCTTCACAAATTGATACCTTGCAAGTTAAAAAGAAGCAGGCAGAGGCGGAAGCTGCTTTGGCCATTTTCTGCTCTTAATGTAGAGAAAAACACCCACTAAGGGAATGCCCACTGGACAAGGTACCAATTTGCACTATTTGCGAGAAGGACCATGAGACTCAACCATGCCCTTCTTTATCAGGAATAAAAGCAGCACTACAACCAATTGAAGAAGAAGCTGAAGCAGTTTACTTGCTGACACAGAGGAGGCAATGGCAACCACGAGGACAAGGTACGAATTCTAATATGCCATTTAATCATTGGAATAATTATCTTTCTTTTCAAGAAAATTACCCGCCCTCAAATCAAATGCAATACCCACCCTTCAACCAAATGAACTTCCCATCCATGCAGCAACCAAACCCTCCCTTTATGGATTCTACAATGTGGAATCCCTGGTCTCTACAACAATCTTATTTTAATCCATGGAACCCAAGTTGGATAGCTCAGCAAATCCTATTTCCAAACCAATTCCATCAGTATCAGCAATCTCTCTCTATGCCATCAAACGCTCCACCGAATAAGCAGACAATGCGACCCCAGCCGCCTGTACAACCGAACCACAACCCTAATAATAATAAAGATGTGCAGGTCATTGATATTCAGAACCAACCTATTTTCCCTATGTAATGTAATGACATTCATTTGCGGTCTGGGAGAGTAGTCGAACCTATTATTGATGATATTACTTCTTTTGAATTTGATAAAGAGGAGACAGAAAAAGATAAGTCATCCAATAAGAATGCTGAAAAAGTTGAGTCACCCTCTAATAAAACTGTCGAAACAGCAGAGCCGCCATTCCCTGAATGTTTGTCTCTCACTAAGACACCTGAGCCACCTGCTTTTAACCTTCTAGGGGAATTGCAGAATCTGTATGTTAAAATTCCACTCTTGCAAGCACTTAGAGATGTACCAATTTATGCTAGCACTGTTAGAGACATTTGCATTAAGAAACCTGGAAGAAAAGCTAAAGATCCTTGTACAGTTCATGTGATGGGTGATATAACTACTTTAATGACAAGAAAAACCCCTCCTGTGAAATATGGTGACCCTGGTCATCCTATAGTTACAGTACAAGTTGGAAAAATTTTTGTTTCCAGAGTTCTGGTAGATTTAGGTGCTGCTATAAACATTATGACCCTTGAAACTGCATAGTTATTACAGTTGAAGAATGTAATTAGAGAGACCCCAACCATTCTAGAACTAGCTGACCATTCCACAATCAAACTAGAAGGGGTTATTGAAGACCTAATGATTTTAGTCAAATCTTAGAACTACCTAGCTGATTTTATTGTATTACAGACTAAAACAAAGTTGCGGGGACATCCATTGATTTTGGGAAGACCCTGGCTGGCTACAGCAGATGCCTTCATCAGCTGTAAATCATGTTCAATGACAATTTCTAATGGATGTGAAACTAAGCAGCTCACTCTTTACCCTCATGCTACACCTATGATTAACAATGATAAATTTGTATGGTTAGACTATGAGGATGATGATACCCAACCCATTTTGACTATTGGACAAGCCTTAACTTTTAAAGATACAACCGAGGATGAACTAATTAGTAATTTTATTTCCGAACCTTCTTCTGTTAACTCTAAAACACATGATCAATTGACTGCAATTTTGGAACCTGAATCACAGCAAAACCTTAAATTTGAAAATTTATCTCAAACATCAACTGATATCTCCTCCAAGAGCATAACAGTAGAAATTGAGCCTGGCAAAACATTGAATATAAACCGTAACTTAACAGATACTAGAACACAACAGTTAATGAAGTTACTTTGTGAAAATAAGGAAGCATTCGCATGGGACTACACAGATATGAAGGGAATCTCTCCTGAATTATGTACTGATCGTATTTATATCAAAGAGGGTTCTCGCCTAGTCTGTCAACCCCAGCGACGAATGAATCCCAATTTAAGGGAAATTGTTAAAGAAGAACTTCAAAAATTGCTTAATGCAAGGTTTATATACCCTATATCTGACAGTGAATGGGTTTCTCCATTAGTGATAGTACCTAAGAAAAATGGGAAATGGAGAGTGTGTGTGGATTATAGAGCTCTAAATAAAGCCACTCAAAAAGATCATTTCCCCTTACCATTTATTGATCAGGTGCTAGACAGTTTGTCAGGAAAGAGATTTTTTTCCTTTTTAGATGGTTTTAGTGGATATAATCAGATCAAAATTGCACCCCAAGACCAAGACAAGACCACTTTTACTAGTCCATGGGGAACTTTTGCCTATAGATTTCTTCCATTTGGGCTATGTAATTCTCTAGAAACATTTCAAAGAGCAGTGATAGGAATTTTCTCTGATATGCTCAATGACTCTTTGGAGATATTTATGGATGACTTTACTCCTTATGGTGTGACTTTTGAAGATGCATTACAAAACCTTGAGAAAGTACTTAAACGATGTATAGAAGCCCATCTTGCCTTAAGTACTGAAAAATGTCATATGATGATGAATCAAGGAATTGTATTGGGACACTTCATCTCATTCCTAGGAATTCAAGTTGATCTAGCTAGAGTGCAGGTAATTCAGACTCTTCCTATCCCCAAAACACAAACTGATGTAAGAAGTTTTTTAGGACATGCTGGATATTATAGAAGATTTATCAAGGATTTTTCTAAAATAGCTTCTCCTTTGTTTGTGTTACTTATGAAAAATGCCGAATTCAAGTGGACTGATGATTGCCAAAAAGCATTTAATGAACTTAAGCATCAGTTGTCTACAACTCCTATTTTAAGAGGACCTGATTGGGCATTGCCCTTTCATATATCCTCTGATGCTTCAGATACTGCAATTGGAGCTGTCTTGGGTCAAGAAAAAAATAATCTTCCTTATGCTATCTATTTCATTAGTAAAAATATGACCCGTGCTGAACTTAATTACACAGTTACCGAAAAGGAATTTTTAGTAGTTATTTATGCTATTAACAAGTTTCAACATTATATTACTGATTACCCTACTTTTTTTCATACTGATCACTCGGCCATTAAGTATTTAATGAATAAATTGGTCACAAATGCTCGAGTTACCAGATGATTATTATTACTACAAGAATTTGATATTACAATTGTAGATCGACCAGGTAAAGAAAATGTAGTTGCTGATTTCCTTTCTCGGATAAAAACTGATGAGAATACTCAGGTAGATGATTCCTTTCCTGATGAATATTTATTTGCAGTATCTGCTCACTCACCTTGGTATGTAAACATTGCCAATTATTTAGTTGCAAGGAAGCTACCATCACACCTGTCACACAGAGAGAAAAGAAAGATCATTCAACAAAGTGCTCGGTACAGCTGGATAAGTGGGTGTCTTTTTCACACAGGACTTGATCAGGAAATTCGAAGATGCATTAGAGAAGATGAGGTTTATGATATATTGAAGGCTTGTCATGATGGCCCTTGTGAAGGGAATTTTGTTGATAAAAGAATAACACATAAGGTTCTTAGAATGGGTTATTATTGACCCTCACTTTTCAAGGATGCAAAGAAGTATGTCAGGGCCTATGATAGCTGTCAGAGAATGGGCCAACCTAATCACAGAGATGAAATGCCACTGAACCCCCATGTAATACTTGAACCCTTTGAAAGATGGGCTCTAGATTTCATAGGACCCATCAACCCTCCATCCAATCAAAGAGTTTATATACTGGTTTGCACAGATTATATGACTAAATGGGTGAAAGCTAAGGCACTCATTAGAGCTAATGAAGAATCTGTTTTAACCTTTCTATTTGAAGAAATCTTTGTTAGGTTTGGATTGCCTAGAGAACTAGTCACAGATGGAGGACCTCCTTTCAACTCTCATGGCTTTAAAGATACACTTCAGAAATATCATATTAATCATAAAATGACTACACCTTATCACCCCCAAGCCAACGGGCAGGTGGAAAGTACAAATAAAGTCATAGAAGCCATTTTAACAAAGATGGTAAAGGAGAATAGAAGGGACTGGTTTCAAAGGTTTCCTGAAGCATTATGGGCTTATAGAACTACTTGGAGGAACACTACAGGTTTTTCACCTTATGAATTATTTTATGGTAAAAGTGTTGTTTTCCCTGTGGAATTTGAAATTAAAACCTTAAGAAATGGTTTAACTGTTAACCTTGACTTAACTGATGCATAGACAACTAGGTTGTAGTAGCTTCAGGAATTGGATGAAAAGAGGTTGGATGCCATCCATCAAACAACTACCATACAACAACAAAGAACCAGGTGGCATGATAAAACCATTAAGCATAAGCAATTCCAAAAAGGTAATTGTTCTCTATTATATGACTCCCGTTTTGAAAATTTTCAAGGAAAATTAAGAAGAAGGTGGCTATGACATTATGAAGTAGATACTGTTTTTTCAAATGGAATAGTCAGGCTCCTAACAATTGATGATTCTAGAACACCATTGTTAGTGAATGGGTATCGGCTCCGTTTGTATCAACAACCTATTTATAAAGAGGATTTCAAGGCCAATTGCATGACATATGCACATTATGTCTTTCTGGGGGAGTCTGCTACCCCTCATTGCACTTAGTTTTTCTATTTATATATTTTTATTAGATTAGATTTCTTAACTAATAATCCCTGTCAAGGGTTGCCATGTTACAATTAACTATTTTTCAGATCTTAGATTTGGAGGCTGGCTGAGAAGAACAATTTCAATGCAAGAAGGATTAGGCTTCAACTTGGGAAACATTGCCATTTCACTTCAAATCATAATCCATTCCCTCTCACTACCCTTCAGCAACATCTTCCCATTTTCTTCGTTGCTGAAACACCAGTTTTTATCCATTTTCTCCATTGATGAAACACCAATATTTTCCATCTTTCCCTAAGAAGCATCAATTTTCCCATTTTTTCCGAGATTGAGGCATTACTTTCTCTCAAAAATGATTGATACATATCACTTTTCATTGAGGGAATCAACCATTCATCCTGATAATTGTGTTCCTTCATTATCACCTCCCGTGAATATAGAAAACCTTTCGTATAAATACCCTCATACTTTATAAACCCTTTTTCATGACCATCAGTGATCTATTAACGACGAAGTTATATTTTCCGCACAACAATCAAAGGTAAAACATGAAGGTATGCGTGTTTATATGTAAATATTAAACTGTAGTTAATGAGAAGATTCCGATATGATTGCTGAAATCACCATACATTCAAACTTATCATTTTAGCCGTAGTTGGGGGGGAATACCAAAATATTGCAATCATTCGATGATATGCCAATCATCGTCGTTTTTTTTCACGGCTGTGTCTCGTCACCCCGTCTCTGTCTTATTGTGTCATAACCTCATTTGCAACATCTTACTCTGTTTCAGCTGTGGTAACTCGACTCTATACTCTGCATTTTATTGAACCAGTAACTATGGGAGGAAATGTTGTTCGCCATGAACCTGGCTCACCGGCTCTATTGGAACTTTACCAGGAAGCATATCAAATTTTTCTACAAGTAGGATGGCTTGACTATTTCCGAAGGCTCTCGGATTTTGATTCTCAGCAAGTTTTGGAATTCGCACGCAATTTGAAAGAAGGATATTCTACTATTCAAGGAGTGCGAATTTTAGTAACAGAGGAGGATATAGCGCAGGTTTCAGGGTTACCAACCGATGGCATTTGTTGGTTCAGTCGGAAATGCCTCATTCTGAACATACATCAAGATTTTCTTCTACTACGGGAGCGGGTCGAACCTAAAGGCAGGGGTGTTGCACTCCGTTCACTACCACCACCATGGCCGAAGGTCGTAGAGTTTGTCAAGCACTACTTCACCTGCGAAGGACATTACCAGGTAGTGTACCAACACGACTTTATGTTGTTGAATCATTTAAGACATGGTCGTTTATTAAATATGCCATACTATCTGCTTGGATATCTAAAGAATATGTCACACTATTTCGTGAATGCAAGGCACCCACTCCTCTCCCTCATGCACCATCGCTTGGTTCAGCTCCTAATCCAGAGGGGCTTTGCCCTGCAGAATCCCCCTCCCCTTGACAAACCTCCCTAGCAAGCTGCTGAAATCCCTCAACCGACAATAGAAAATATCCAGGAAGCTGCTGAAATTCAGCAACCAGCAGCCAAAACACCCCAATTGGACACTGAAAATCCTCAACAGACCCCACCCCTTAATGTAGCCGAATCATCCACTCCCACCGTCCATATCCCCAGTGATAATTCAGATGATAATACCCCCATTATTAAGCTCAAAAGGAAAAGACAAGAAAAGGCTGCACCCCCACTAAAGAGAAGAACGAGGGCTCCAATTAAGGAAGCTACAATTACTGATAATCCCCCTACCCTAAGGAAAAATGTTCGTAAGAGAAAAACCACTGTTTTTCCTGCCTCCTTACCTCGAAGACGAACGAGGACGTTTGCAACAATTGAGACCATCACCCCAAATTCCCCACCTATCATCCTAAAACCCCATACCCCGCCAGGTTCTGAATCCTTACCTTCCTCACCCTCGGGTACCGAAATGCAAAGTGTTCAGGATTTTGTGACATCATTTCTTTCAGAAGACGCAACTACTCCACAAGAACCAACTGCTGATTTATCAAAAGTAGACACCCAAGACAATGTACAACAAGTGGCTGCTCCACAAGAACCAGCCACTGACCTAACAGGTGTTACACAAGAACCACCTGTTGAGAAACAAAAGATAGACAACCTAGATGTGGTTGTTACACAAGAACCAACCACTGACCTAACAGGTGTTACACAAGAACCACCTATCGAGGAACAAAAGATAGCTGACCTAGAGGTAGTTGTTACACAAGAACCAACTACCAGTCCAGCAGGTGCTACACAAGAACCACCTGCTGACGGTCATGAACAAGAAACAGACCAACACATACCTGCTACTGACTCAGTAGTTGATACACAAGAACCACCTACTGAGGATGTAAATGATGAAGCTGCCACTGAACAGCGATCCTCCCATCCATTGGAACCTGCAACTGCTATAGAAGGCCTAGTTACTTTAGCCTCCCTTCAAGAAGAAAACGAATTTTTGAAATCTGAGATTGAGGCTTATAAGCATGAGTTAATGATGGCAAGGGAAGCTTGTGAAAAAGAACTCAATCTGTATATTTTAGCTCAGGTAGCATCTGCAGCTGAGAAGAGTGTAGAAAATGATCGACACAATGAATACATGTGCAGTGAATGTGGTGATCTCTATTCTCGAGCTGGTTATAAGATAATCGAAGTCCCATTACTTGGATCCACTCCTGTATTTTCTCTTATCATAGTTGAAAAGGAACGTCTTGCTGTTACACAAGAACCAACAGGGCCTTCAAAGACCTCTGAGGAAGAAATAAAACCACAAGTACCCCAACCTACCCTAGTTGTTACAGATGAAAAACCAGCACCAAAGTCTTTAAAGACTGTATGTACCCAAACCGAACCTTGATGTGTAAGGACTGTTTTCACTCAGACCTCCAGCTTTCAAGAACTGAGGGATACATCGAAGAGAGAGTATGATCTGTCACAAGAAAAGGCATTACAAGAACATAAATCATTATGGCTAAATCATGTATATAGAAATTGGGAAGTCCTGGAACAGTCTCGTGCACAACACAAGGAAAAAAAAAGCTAAAACCAAACTGTCTCTTATCTTTGACCTGGTTCAAAAATTACTCGCCACTAAAAAACCATCTTTTAATTATTCTATGTTTCTGAGAGAATGCTTAACATTCCTCCAAGTAAAGTGATCAGATATGGACGACCCCATGAGGTGTCTACACCTCAGCAATTTATTGAGACTTTTGTAGAAGCATCAAATAGTGAACAGAATTTGTCATGTGAACTCTATCTTCATAATAAGGCCATGCCTGAAGATAGGAAGCTTAATTTGATTCCTCTCGTTGGTGATATTTAGATTAGAGCCTTCGTTTATTTATTGGCTAATCAACTTACCTGGCAAAATGCTTTCATGTCAGCAACACATAATGAAGAGAACTGCCTTCTCTGGATCCGATTTGAGCCATAGAATGCCGTTGTTTTTATTGCTAAACATCAACGGGTTCTACGAGAGCCAGGAATGATTGACCATATCAGAAAACTACAGGCAGCAGTCTTGGAGGACTGTCAACATTATGTCAAGACGAAGGGAACTTTGGCGATACAAGCAAACAATCTATTTTGGGAACACTGCCCTAAGGAGAGAAGGGAGTACCATCCCTTTAACCCTCTTAATCTTTAGGCAACAATCTCACGAATACCTAACTATGCTAAATTCAACAGTGTGCTGAGAAATGCTTGGGTTATCACTTTCACTTTCCTCTTCTATGGCTGCCAGGACAACAATACAAGGCTCAATTCAGGTTGTCCAAAAAGGAGGAGCTTGCAGCATGGCGAAGAGTTCAGAATGTCCAAGGTTTCAGAGACATGGTTGACAACACTTTCTATACTTACTGCATAAGAAATTTGCATTGTACATTCCAGTATTCCGACTCAGACTCAGAGTAGAAGTTGCATCGGGACATGCAACCCTTTCAGTTGGGGGGGATGTTAGGACCTCATATTGTCTCTTTCTGACTATACATTTTGTTATAATATCACCCTTTTCAACCCATATTTGAAAGTCCTGGTTAGTGTTTTGACTCAATTATTCCAAAGGTATACAGTGACTCTTCTCATCACTATATGTTTAATTCTTTAACATATAATCATGTTGTCTTCATAATTAATCTTTGAAGTTGATTAGTTGCTGAACAATTAAAGAATGATGTGCAGCTCGCATTGCTGAAACTACCTGAAGTTGGCGGGACTATCTTTTGCAATTGCTGAAACAACAGGAACATAACCCAAATCTCAAAGCTGAAACCGCAAGAACAACACACAAATCTCGAAGTTGAAAAAGTTGAGATTTGCGTACTATGACAGCAACAGAGGAACCCAATCGATCACCGAGGAAGCTGTTACAATGGATGCAACATTCATAATCTAAATTACTGTAACAACATTCTGTTGATGGGAAATTGATTTCCCCATTTTTGTATAATGGGTTGAACTAGAATCTATAATGTAAATCTACATTAGAAAGGGGATGAACAGAATGTAACAGGAGGTTTTAGCTGAAGGAATGAGACTGAATCTTTTCTGTAATATGGTATATTGATGAATGAATAAAGTTTTATTCTGAACATCTCATTTTAGTTCTTGTTTCCTAGGGAATCTTGTGAGAAGGACAGGGCCCACCTTCATCACAAGATTCACCCATTATCTTTCTGCAGTGTGTTAAGTGTGATTTCTGTTCATACCTTATTAACAAGTACTGTTTTTGGATGTTGTTTTACCTTTGTTGACACTCTGTTTCTTTCTTAATTGATTGATGTTATTTCATGAGTGTCTCACTGGTGATTAGGTTTACAGAGTGAATTAATGAGCTAGATAAATAGAGGCAGGTGCTGAAAGTTCCCTCTCTGGGGATAGGGTCCTGATCCTCTGTTACAGCATAGCCATTGTTTTCCTTTGAAGATTTATTTCTTCTATTCAATTATTCATCTCTTGTTAGATATCTGCAATAGAGTATAATTGTTGTAACACAGAGTGGAGCTTTAAACGAGGTGTGATTTGTTTGTACTACAACTTTTAGTGCTTTTAAGATTGAGTACATATAGTACGTAGTTGCCTTTGAAATAATCAAACTTCCCTGGGTTGACAGTTTATGTGGCACTTGACTGTTTAATTAATAAGAAATTAAAGTGACCAACATATGTCACTTTGATCATTGTGTTTATCTCAAAAGGCAAACTGATGGAAGCTATATTATTTTTTTATTGTATGTAGATGACATGCGTTTTGCAGGTTCTAACATGTAGGAAATAAATGTGCTCAAAAGAAAATTGGTGAATTCATTTGCAATGAAGGATTTGGGTGCTGCAAAACAATTCCTTGGTATGAGAATAACTAGAGATAGGAAGAATCACAAATTAACATTGTCTCAAAGTGAGTACATAAAAAAGGTGTTGAAAAATTTTAATATGTAGAATGCAAAAGTTGTTAGTATACCTTTGGCTAGCCATTTCAAATTAAGTAAGGAGGAGTGTCCCAAGACTCAGAAGAAATGACTCATATGTCTAAAGTTCCATATGCATCAATAATTGGAAGCTTAATGTGTACAATGGTCTACAAAAGGCCTAATATTGCACATGCAGTGGGAGTTGTAAGAAGGTACATGAACAATCCAGGAAAAGAACATTGGATGGCGGTGAAGTGGATTCTCAGGTATTTGAGAGGTACCACAAATTAAGCATTATGCTTTGGTGTTTCAAACATTGCTCTATAGTGATATGTTGATGTAGATATGGCGAGTGATAGAGATAATAGGAGGAGCATAGCAAGGCGTGTTTTTACTGTAGGTGGAACAACTGTCAGTTGGGTCTCAAAACCACAAAGTGTTGTTGCACTCTCAACAACAGAAGTAGAGTATGGTCCTATTACAGAGGCTTGTAAATAAATGATTTGGTTACAAAGGTTTCTATATGAGTTGGGTAAGAAGCAGGAGTTGGATAGGTTATACAGTGATAGATAGAGTGCCATACATTTTGCAAAGAACTCTGCATTTCATTCCAAGACTAATCATATACAACTCAAGTACCATTTTATACGGTCAACATTGGAAGATGGAAAGTTGAAGCTGGAAAAGATACACACTAGCCAGAATCCTGCAGATATTTTAACAATGTAACCAAGGAGAAACTGAGAATTTGCTCAGTTTCAATTGTTCTTCAGGTATGATGAAGAAGGTGAGAAACAACCAGGTCCAAAGTGAAGTCATTGTCCAACAAATGAAGCAGTGGTGGAGTTGCTATAATTAGTCTCCAAGTGGTAGATTGTTGGGTGTGGAGCTTGATTATCTTCTGTATTCAAAGGTATCACTGCATTGGACCCTAGTTCATAGTGGGGTGACAACGCTGCCCGTAAAATATTCTCTGCAGGGGGGGTATAGGGGGGATGGGGGCAACGCCCCCAAAGCTACAAATAGATGTAAAATTGCCTTGTAAAATGTTGTAATTTCGTAGTCAATATGGGCCGTTCATTAGGCGGAGATATGACTGTAGAAGTTATGTTTAATTTAGGGTTTTTTTCCCTAGAAGGAAACCCCTTGCTATATATGAGGGAATTGTATTGTGTCTATGTAGATTTATATTATGAGTGAGGAAGTGAGAGGAGATTGAGAGCGAAGAGGGAATTACAGTGGATCTGCTGTAGGTTGTATCTCTTCAGTTTGCTGGATAATATAAAAGGAATGACTGACTATTTCTCCATGGACGTAGCCCAAACTGGGTGAACCACGTATATCTGTGTCTCTCTTGTTTTATGTGTTTTTTGTGTTTATATTTTTGCAATATATAATTTTCTAACATCATGTCATCCTATGGCTTGAGGATTAAGCATGCCCTAGAAGGGACTTCCAATTTTTGTGTATGGAAGGAAAAAATGGAGGTTGTGTTAGATGATAATGGGGTTTTGGAATACATCAAGGCTGATATTCCTAAACCCCTACATCAGATGCACGACAACTAACTCAATGGAGGAAGAACAATGCCAAAGATAGGAGGATGATCCTAGAAGGAGTAAAAAAACATATTGTTCCAAAATTGCATGGGAAGGAAACCCCATTCCAAATGTGTGAGGCCCTTACTGATCTATTTGAAATTAGTAGTGATGCCAAAAGACTTGCTTTGAAGAATAAATTGAGGAACATTCGAATGGGCATGGATGAACCCATTGTTACATATCTATCGTTGTTAAATTATAAGTGTTAGAGAGATAATTCCACCAATAGAGCTTCTGATCCTTGCTCTTCTTGGGCTTCCCAAATCTTCACATAATTTCTAGGATGAAGTGACTGGAAGATATGATCTCTATGATTGGGAGAGACTCTGGTTAGATATTGTGTAAGAAGAGATAAGGAGGAACATAAGGGATGGAGTCTCATTTGGGATAGAAGATGAGGACAACTTTGTTGTAGTCTGCAAAGGGAAGAAAGCCAAGGGAAAGAAGGCCCAAGGAAAAAATGAGTCTAGTCAGAATGAAGGCAAGGAAAATAAGGATTTTAGTAGGATAAAGTGTTTTCATTGTCATGAGTTTTGACATTATACTACAAAATGTCCAAAAAAGAAACCCAACAAGCATTATGCTGCAACAATAGGAGGATGATCACTCTCTTTTCAGTTCAAATTAGATTTCTCTTTGATAGCTTGAATGGAAATATCAGTTCGAGCTAGAGTGTGGTACATTGACCTAGGGGCTTCATTCCACATGACAGGGGATAAATAATTCTTTAGTAGTTTTGAGGAGAAATACATGCAATTCCATATCAACTTGGAGATGATGGTAGATACATGATCAAAGGAGTTGGTACAATGATCTTTAAGAGGAAGTATGGTTCCCTTCTCCATCTCAACAATGTGATGTATATTCTAGGATTGAAGAAAAACTCTGTCCTAGTAGTAGTCCTTGAAGACAAAGGGTATGATGTTGTATTCAACAAAGGGAAGGGCTACCTCAAGCATTATGCTTCACGACAAGTCAAGCAGATTGGAGTCAGGATTGAGAACCTCTAAAAATTGGAGGTTGATGAATGTGTAGTCTTGAGCAACAAGGAAAATAGTTCTTAGAGTAGAGATGTGGTGGTTGAGCAAGAGTTGGATAGAGCTCTCAAGATGGAGCCTCTACGAGTATCTTAGTTTTAGTCTAAGATAGTTGGCAGTTGGGTTGATTAGTAGGATGATGAGGAGGAGCATAGCCTAGGGTGAGTGGAGGTAACCACTTAGTCAGAGACTTCCAATACAGGGAAAATTTGATCCAAGTGGGTAGAGTATTTGGTTAAGGAGCTCAAAAGAGATTTGAGTCTCCCACCACCAAGAAGTAGACACCTAGATACACATGGTACATGGCGCTTTCTAGTTCATAGGGAGAAGTTGTAACACCAAAGAACTTGGTAGAGTTGAAGATGTATCTAGGTGGACAATGTTCTTCCAAGAATCCCTTCCTTACTGAGAGGGAGTACTGAAAATGTAGAAAGGGAGGTCTTCTTTTGACTTGTGCCTTAGTCAAAGCAGGAAATTCAAATTTAGTCTCATAGAAATTTGAGTTAGCTCTCAGTTAAGATGTATGATGTGGCCTATCGCTAGTTTATTGTTAGTTAATTCAATTTTGATGGCTTTCAGTGAGTCGTGTACTAGTTGATAGCTAAAATTTAGCTATCTAGTGAAGTTAAACTCTAGTGTCTATTAGTTAACTGATCTCTAGTTCCATAATAGAGATATTTATGAGTTTAGTTGGGTAGTTAACTTTCTGTTGACTTAAATTACTCTCAATAAACTAGTTGCAACCGCTAAATTTAGCCCTAGTAGGCCATGCAATTCAAATTTCATTATTGAGATTGAATGAAGGCACAAATATATTTATTATGGTACACAAGTTTTGTGTGTAGAGCTTGATAAGAAGGCAATGCAATTCTCTTGGGAATTGTGCAAGGGAATAGGATAAATTCCTATTTTTTAGGGGCATAATTGCACTGGGAAATAGGAGCTCCTGGAAGGCCTTATTTGCCTAAGTGTTGGGAAAGCCTTGGAAAGAGTTGATCAATATTGTAGGGAGTTTAAGGCTTGAAGCAGATTACATGTAATAGATCATATTTCTTAGTTGATTCAATACAAGCAAGAGGGGTTTTTCCTAGTTGGTTTCCCCAAATAAAATTTGTGTTCTATGTGAAATTGTGTTCCTATTCATTGTTTTCTTTTCACAAAATTTGGGTAGAGAAATATTGTGCCTTTTGTAGATCAATTTTCTCTCATTAGCAGTTGCAACGTTTCAAGGATTTTCTATAGGTCCAATGTTGAACCATGATATAATACCACTTTGTAACATATTTAGTGCCTTAATTCTAGATTAGGGATATGGGATATCAATTTTTCCCTTCTTCATGAGCTTAACAATTAACTATGGTACCACTTTGTAACACACCCTATCACCTAATCTATCATTAGGGTTATGAGGTGTATTGGAACATTATTTTTGAGGTACAAGATTTGGGATTTGTGAAGAAGAGCACCACATGGAAGGGTACTGTGTAGGAAGTTCAGCCAAGAGTTAACACGCAGGAATGTAGAGAAATAGGAAAGTTTTTAGGCTTATTTTGGATGTTTTTCCCATGGTAATATTTATTGCCAATGGTAAAATGAGGTTTTTGATCATCTTGCACTCAAAATGTAAAACTATAAATATGTTTAGGACACAAAGGGAAGGTAGTACTTGATTGTACACTTCTGATATATGATTTCATGCTATAATGTTGAATTATTAGGTTGGTGAGTTGTGATAGACATGTTTGTAATGAATAATTCACCATGAGAATAAAATAATCTATTTTTCTTTACCTTCTATGTTTGTGGATTATGTGATGGATTTTCTATTTCTATATTAAGCTCATATGAATTATTTCTATATAATGGATTTATTACTCAGAATAAGGGTATACCTCAATTTCTTTCTATGAATGACAAGAAATAGGCATTTGTCGAATATAATAATAATAGTGTATGATCTATGTCTCCTTCAACACTATAGATCTATATCAGTTCATGTTGTCCCTCATAGATGCCTCGAGTGAGGCTTCACTGATTCATAGGTGTTGTCAAAAGGGACATTTTCTAAGGGTTTTTATTGGTTGATTCATTATGAACCTGGGTTTTCCCTCTACATGCCAACACATGGTTTTGTTGTTGGGATTGGGATCTATGATTGAAGGGGATGTGTAGGCCTACAAAGGAAGAAATATAGTAATGGGTGGAAATGAAGGAACATGAATTCGTGGTGGAACGTACTAGAAATCAAGGAGTCAGTCTTGAGAAATGGATTTAAAGGTATGTATTTACATATTTTCATGAAATTTCTTCATTGAATTCCTTATTATTTTGGATGAGTGGTTGCAAATACTGGAAAAAGAAAGCATAAACTAGTGCCCTATCGTACCACACAATTGGACTCCATAATTAATCCAAAAAGTAAAATCTGTGAGTAATAATATTTATGACACAATAGGCTTTTGGTTGAATAGTGTATTGGAAGGTTATGACATATAGTTTCCTATAGAGGGCACTCAGACATATAGTGTAGACGAAAGGCAATTTTTCAAAGGACCATAAGGATAATTATTGAGATTGTTGTTTACTTGGATCAAGATGTTATTGTGTGACAAATGAGTTATGTCATTGGATTCTGATACTACAAAGTGATTAGATTCATTTTCACATGAAGGGGAGACTAAGGGTTGACCAACGAATGGCTTGAGGGAATAAAGACGAGGGATATAATAAAGATATTAAAGGTTGGATGAGTTGAGGTTCACAAGGCATCATATATATAAGAGCACAAAATATATAAGAAGATTAAGAGCACACACATCAGTGCAAGAGGAGAGCACGGTGAAAGAAGTTAGCAGAGGACTACACATTGGAGTAAGATTTCGACGCAATAGCGAGGTAAGGGAGAGATTGCATTAGAGCCTGCAATAGAAAAATGACAAGAAGAAAAATCATAGAATGAATAAGAAGACAATATAATAGTGAATCTTGGGAGGTTATGGATCAAGAAGAATAAATTAGCATAAACCACCTGCCTGATGGAGTACCATGCATAAAATGTAATGAAAGACTACACAGTGAAAGAGTAAAGAATAAGGAAGGAAGTCATCAGCTTAGCTTAGGACAAGAAGAACCATTATATCCCAATGACCCTTATTAAGCCATACCCTATGTTGAACCCACAAAATTGTTGTATCTCCAAGTCAAGAGGTAATATCACCTAGAAATTTGTTGTAGATAATTTCAATTAGTGAAGGAAGTAGAGATAGTAGTAAATACAACCAATGAAGCGAAAGTAGTTAGACAAAAGGAGTAGGACCACAAAATTAGTTGAGTATCACAAAGTGATACCATAGAGAACACAATGTTAGGCATTAATCCTATGTTGAGAATGCCTATCTTTCATGGCATTGGAACAAAGGATATTGAAAAATATCTCTTTGTTTGTGAAGTAGTATGAATTGTCAAGTAGGTCCTGAATGAACTAACAAAGGTTGAATAGTTGGAGACCACCTTCAGGGATTGTGAATTAAATTGGTATATGAAATATAAAGTTGTTGCACCAACATGAAACGCTAGATCATTGAGAGAAATTAGGCAGATGTTACTAAAATAATTCTAGAAACAAAAATAAAAATCTTAGTGTATCATAGAGATTAAAAAAAATGTTAATGAATTACTATGGGGCTTTGATTAGATATTTAAAGTCTTGTAGGATAGACTAAAATTTCAAATTCCAAATTCATGACATAAGGAATGGTTTATTGTAGGACTAGAACCTCATATAAACATCCAGCTAACTCAAAAAAAGTTTTCGTTGTAGTCAGAGGCTCTAGAAATTTCCATGAAGCTAGAAGGATCTCCCACGGAATGCGGAAATAGTGCAAGGATGGTGCAAGTTTAGTTGTAGCTAGCAACCTTGACAATACAATTGTAGGATCTAGGAAAAGGTAAGGGAAAGAGTGAAGAATAGTTGTGTACCATATGCAGGAAATAAGGACACCATAGGAATAAATTCCCAACTGTGATAGAATACATGGCCATAGGAGTTGTGAATCCTTTGGCTCAAGGCAAGGGATTATGGTGTCAGGTGTGTAGAGCATGGGGGTATATACTGACAACTTGTTCTAGGATGTGGAAGTACCAAATCTCAGTCATAACTTTGTTCTATGAATTTCACAAGTCAATAGGACATGACGTCCATAACTATCGCACATTAGATTTGATGAGAGTGCGCACTACTGATGCATATAGGGTATAGGAGGTAGAAGGATTTCAAGTAGAAGCATAAACATATAACAAAACTAGAAATTATAATCAAGGTAGAGGCCAAGAGTTGCAAGGAAGAGGACAAGTATTCGAAGGTCTAGGCAGAGGAGGATTTGGAAGAGGAAGGGGTCAGATAATCCACTATAACTATGGAAAACCAAGACACATTAAGTGGGATTTCACTAACCCCTCATAGCATGTAATTATTGCAAAAAATTGGATCATGCCATGGAATATTTTCATCATTGTATTACAAAGTGGCAGGAAAAGAGATGTCAAAATGTACAAATGATAGCTACTAAAATGCATAGAGACCACCCACAAGTTCGAGTTGTTTCACATAGAGGGACAAGGACCAGAGTAGATGTAGTTATAAAATAAAGCCAACCATACTGGCGGGTAAGAAAAACAACAAATCCAACCGCCAGGTTTGATCTAGTGAAATAAAAAAACATACAAGGAAGACAAGAGGGAATTGGTTGCAACAGAATGGGGTCCATGAAGATTTACCATGTTGCAAGGACTGTCTGTCTATGACATGCCACCAATTTTAACAATTTTACAATTGGATAAATTATTAAAGAGGTAAAATCGATTAGAAATTTCTTGAAGAATTTTCTAGAATTAATGAAGGATGAAGGGTCCCTTGGAAAGCTATGCAGGATGATTGATTTGTGCATGCATGAACAAGAATTGTCTACCATGCAGACCCCTTGGTGCACAGTCAAGAAAATTATGCATGAGAAAAATATAAATAAATAATTCATACTTAATGCACATATTAGAGATTATGATATGGAAAATATTATTTTGGATCTATGGTTGGATGTAAATATCATTATTAATCTAACTTGGGAAATGATGGGGAGACCAAAGTTGACATGGTCGCCTATATAGCTAAGATTAGAAAAACAGTATAGGATTTTTCACATTGGTATATTGACAGGGGAAAAGGTTAACATTGATGGAGTGAGAAGTATTTTTGAATTTGAAGTCAGAGAAATTGTTGGATGAAACCAACCCATACCCTGCATTGCTAGGAATTGACCAAGCTTTTGATAATAAGGTCATAATCAACTTGATGAAAATACAAATGATATTTGGGTTAGAAGACTTGAAAGTTACTAGACCATTAGACCTAATATAAGGAGACCAATATGTGGAACCTATGAGGGAAGGATTTAGCACAGAAGATCTTGACAACCTCTATAATGTAGCTACGTGCAGTGATGACTATGTCAATCCAAATGCTAATGTTGTGTTAAGCTAGCAAACTATTAATTCCTATGTCTTATATTGAAATGAATAACTTGAAAATTTGTAGCAAAGATTGCATGAAGTGTCAACCAGAAGGTGGACTCATATTACTTGTGCAGTACATTGGATTGGATAAAAGGTATGCGATCCCCCGAAGTTTGATGGTGTGACATATCTATATGCTTTTGTAAAAGAATTTGATTCACAGATACCTGAAAAACTAAAATTTTAAGCCTTAGATGTAGCATTTCAAGCGACTCTTGCACATTGGTGGACCATACATAGGAGAAAACAACAAAAATTTCACATATCCACTAAAATGGCCAATGACTCTCAAGCATGTAGAATATGGAGAAAGTTGAAAGGGGAAAAAGGAAAAAGCGTAAAAAAAATTCAGTATCAGCCTTGTAGGATGGATAATAGGATGACATAACAATTTAAAGGACACTCCATTAATAACATATTAGATACAAATTAATGAAAAAATCTTTGTGGATTGGTGGATCCGACAAGAGCGACTACTGACATGACATTCACCTTCCTTAACCTGCACACTGAGATAGCTTTCCAAGAATGGGCCAGCCTAATCACAGAGATGAAATGCCATTGAACCCCTAGGTAATACTTGAACCCTTTGAAAGATGGGCTCTAGATTTCATAGGACCCATCAACCCTCCATCCAATCAAAGAGTTTATATACTAGTTTGCATAGATTATATGAATAAATGGGTGGAAGCTAAGGCACTCATTAGAGCTAATGAAGAATCTGTTTTAACCTTTCTATTTGAAGAAATCTTTGTTAGGTTTGGATTGCCTAGAGAACTAGTCACAGATTGAGGACCTCCTTTCAACTCTCATGGCTTTAAAGATACACTTCAGAAATATCATATTAATGATAAAATGACTACACCTTATCACCCCCAAGCCAATGTGCAGGTGGAAAGTACGAATAAAGTCATAGAAGCCATTTTAACAAAAACAGTAAAGGAGAATAGAAGGGATTGGTTTCAAAGGTTGCCTGAAGCATTATGGGCTTATAGAACTACTTGGAGGAACACTACAGGTTTTTCACCTTATGAATTATTTTATGGTAAAAGTGTTGTTTTTCCTATGGAATTTGAAATTAAAACTTTAAGAACTGCTTTAGCTGTTAACCTTGAATTGACTGATGCACAGAAAGCTAGGTTGTAGTAGCTTTAGGAATTGGATGAAAAGAGGTTGGATGCCATCCATCAAACAACTATTATACAACAGCAAAGAACCGGGTGGCATGATAAAATGATTAAGCATAAGCAGTTCCAAAAAGGTAATTGTGCTCTATTGTATGACTCCCATTTTGAAAATTTTCAAGGAAAATTAAGAACAAGGTGGCTAGGACCTTATGAAGTAGATACTGTTTTTCCAAATGGAACAGTTAGGCTCTTAACAATTGATGATTCTAGAACACCATTGTTAGTGAATGGGTATCAGCTCCATTTGTATCAACAACTTATTTCTAAAGAGGATTTCAAGGCCAATTGCATGACAGATACACATTATGTCTTTCTGGGGGAGTATGCTACCCCTCATTGCACTTAGTTTTTCTATTTATATATTTTTATTAGATTATATTTCTTAACTAATAATCCCTGTTAGGGTTACCATGTTACAATTAAATATTTTGCAAATCTTAGATTCGGAGGCTGGCTGAGAAGAACAATTTAATGCAAGAAGGATCAGGCTTCGGCTTGGGAAACATTTCCATTTCACTTCAAATCATAATCCATTCCCTCTCACTACCCTTCAGCAACATCTTCCCATTTTCTTCGTTGCTGAAACACCATTTTTCCCGTTGCTGAAACACCATTATTCCTGTTGCTGAAACACCAATTTTTCCCCATTTTCTCCATTGATGAAACACCAATATTTTCCATCTTTCCCTAAGAAGCATCAATTTTCCCATTTTTTCCGAGATTGAGGCATTACTTTCTCTCAAAAATGATTGATACATATCACTTTTCATTGAGGGAATCAACCATTCATTTTGATAATTGTGTTCCTTCACTATCACCTCCCATGAATATAGAAAACCTTTCGTATAAATACCCTCATACTTTATAAA
>APFE031043020.1:4064-68559 GCA_000404065.3 Pinus taeda
GAAAAAAACAAGCCACTGGTTTTTCATTCACTTCTCCTCCTGCACTGCTGTGCAAACTTTTCATTTTTCATTACAAAGACAAAAAAAAATCTTTTTACTTCTGCTGCATAAAAATCCATGGTTTTCATTCGATGCTGCGGAGCCCTGTTTTTCTTCACGCCATATGCAAAAATCCCCGTGTGTAATAATAAAAATTACTACAACAATGGAGTCAACGCTCCTATTAAAAACATATGCCAAAAAATAATAATAAAAACTTACACTATGGTTTCCGCCCATACTCCATCTTAACTCGCCGTAAGAAAATATTAAATTCTTTACCTAAGTTAATGACACCTTCACTTATAACATTAAATAAAACGTGCCGTAAAAGTAAAATTAAAGTTCGGGCAGGTTGAATGAAATCCTTGTCCGTCGACCTGATCGGACGCAATTCGCTCACCAACCTACAAAACAAACGACCTTTGCCGTCCGGGGAAAGTGGTTTTGGGTTCGTACACCCGACGCGTGGCAGCTGGTTAAGTTGTTCGGAGGCCCTCTGACAAAAACCCCTTTTTACCACACCCATTGCGATATGCCTCCACGTGGCTCGTGGTTTTGCTGGGTGGTATTGAGGTGCATTAAATATTTTGCCCGCGCGCGGTTGAAATTACACATTCAACAATTCGCAGTTATATTGTTATAGTAGGCCGTTGCCAGTAGATGACATGGTCTGCCTCGTTCTGATTTCCATTAGCTCATCGGGTACCGATGTGTGGGCTTTTAATTGCTTCGATAATTTGAGATGATGGGGATATGTCCTCCAGTTTGAGTATGTTGTTTAGTATTTCGGAAGTATGCTGAAAAAGATTGACCTATTCTTATGTACGTGGAAGCTTAAAAAAAAGAGTGCCTAGTCCACGTCCTAGAACTCATTTTCCTGTCTAAATTTAATAAAATATATAAAAAAAATTATAATTTAGTTTCATTATTTATTTATATATACGAATTGTGTAATTTTAATTTATTAAGTTGAAATAATATTTGTGAAAATAAAATTATCTGAAATAATATTTTTATTATCAAAACAATGAGCCGAGTAACGGGTCGAGCTGGTACGCGTGTATAAACTAAAAACCGAGTTAAAATAATATTCCCTAGCAGAAGAAGCACAGTATCAAATACTGGAGCTATGCAGAATGTATTAATGTTCATCCTTTGGGAACTTCTGGTTGGTTTCCATCAATCCTCGGTTGTGCCCATTGTAGATACACCGCTACCCTTTAAAACCAAAAACACCTTTGAAAAAATGAGAGATTTAATATAACTAAAATTTGAATGATAAATGTTGATTTAAATAACTTTTTTTCCCAAACAAGAAAACAATGGAGTATATACTCTTTTAAAGGCAATGGTGACATTTATGAAATTGACATTCATGAAAATACAATAAAATTAGATATTAAAAGCATAATATTTACTTTAGTTGGAGTAATAGTCGAAGAAAATTAGATTTGAATGAAAAGGATTCGATGAATAATGAAAATGATTCAAATTTTTTTAGGTTTTCGGTTATACCATTGGTTAGTACACTATATTTTAATTTAATATAAACAAAATCCAAAGCTTTTAAAATTTAATTCAATCTTTTTGGAAAATTATAAAGAAGTATAGCTAATGTATATTTTCACTATTGGTCAACTCCACTAAATTTTAATTTGATATATAGAACAAGAGTAAACCCATTGAAGTGACGTTCTGTCAAGGTAAGGTGTTCAGGGAGGGTGTATTTTTATGATTTTCTTTCACTACCAATGCTTCATTGACCTTTTATTGTAATGACTACAACCACCCTCCAAAATTTTGGCTCGCATGCAAATTTCAGATCCTACCTTGGATCTTGCAAAGAATCACACTTGGTCACTTGTTTGTAAGATGATGATTTCAATCTCCCCTCCGTGATCTTAAGAGTTGTCCGTGTTCTCTTCTTTATGTAGGCCGTGTCATCTTTGGGCATAGGGGTTTTTGTTTGTCATGCAAAGGGAATGTTGTTTTTCTTCAAGGGAAAGCATGTGCGCATGAGTGGTTGTCATCACATAGACATGTTTCAAACTCACTTCATGCACTCTTGTCATGGAGGTTGTTTCATCAAGAAAAGTATGTCTTATGTATTCTAGATGGTCTAGGTTGTGACACTAAGTGTTTGTGTGCGATCACAATCAAGTCCTATGAATGTTTACACATGTTTCAGTGATCTCACACTTAGCCATATTCCCGAGAAACCTAGCCTCATCCATCTTCCTAGAACTATGCGCTTTGCTTCTACAACCATCAATCTTCCTCCCTTGCCTACTACAACCCTACAACTCGCAAAGACCCAAGCCAACACTGCTCCCAAAAAATGCGCAGAGCAATCAGGCAGCCAACACTCCTCTCTAGAAATAAGCAGATAAGTTAGGCTACAATGCACTCATAAATTGTGCAGACCTATCCTCCCATGACCCCGATGTCGTAGTAGTGTCCCATGCCTCAAAACTGCACAATGTTTTCCAAGCTTCCCTATCTGTCTTGCATGTAGAAACTCTGCACACGGACCTCCCAGGGCCTCATTTCGGCAACAGTCACTCTTCACTGAAATTGCATAGATCTACCTCTAAGTGACTACAGGAAAAGATGACATGTTGAGGTCACACCCAAGGAGTTGAGGAGAGAAACCAAGGAACCAAGTAATGGAAAAGATCAAGACCGTATGCAAACTCCGTCGGATGCATGATCATCTTGAGGGTAAGTAAAGAACACCTTTCGAGGTAAACCTCTCAATTGAGTTTGCAGGACTGCTTGTCATTGTGATATCATCTTGTCCTCAGTAGCATGCATGTTCGCAAACATGAAAAGTTTTTTATGTGTTTCTTCTACATGTCTTTCTTCCTTTTGACTTGTTCGAACAACTGTCACTTCCACATTTTGATTGCTATGTCATACGTGCAACCTCGTTGTGGTGATGTTCAACATTGTGTTTGAGTTGTGTTCTCTATGTAAACATCTATCACACTCACACATGATGTTGTAAGTATTTTCGCATAAGCATTGTCTCGGTCGTCTGAATGTTTATCACAAGTGTTGCACTTGTCGCTCGCACTCGTTGGTCATTCACATTGAGTGCATGTTGTCTTGATGGTTCGATGTGTCTTGTCATTAAGTCATGTTGAGTGTGTGTTCGCAAAGTTATACATGTATGAAGTCACTCATTCACACACAGCCATTTTATTGAAACCTTGTCGACCGAACTACCCTCTAACAACTAGACCTCCACTTAGCTGCACTACGTAGTCTCAGTCCTCAATGATCATGTACTCTTGCTTAGAATTTCACAGAACTTGAGGTTGTCTCCCAGGTAGTCTGCAGTGTGCAATCCTGGAATCGACCCGATTCACTACCACCTAGAACAATGTAGAAGTTGCTGAAGAACTCATCCCATACTGCATTGCTCGCAAGAAGATCCATCAAGCCTCCAGCTGTTCAACTGGAGAGTTTGCCCGAGCAGTGACCCCGAGACTGACTCCTCTATAAAATTGCGCAGAAGCTTCCAAGCATGCCTGCTTCCACTGACTAATGAAACTGCACAAACATGACAAACAAACACCCGTTGCATGTCACTGCATTGCCCTAAAAAATTGCACAGTTTTCTCAACTAGTCACCTTGTTAATCGACCTGGTGCTCCTCTTGAAAACTATGCAATATTAATGGGAAGTCTCCCACCTGCCTAGAATCCTGCTCAACCTAGAAAATATGCAAGGATGTCTAGCAGGCTAACCTCCTAGCTTTGCACATTTTTGGCCAGCAGCGTCACGCAACCCACTGGCAGCCTCCCCGAAGAATCTACGCAGTTGTGACTACTAGTCTCCCTCTGCCGCCTACACTATCTCCCTGAAAAAATTGCACAAATCTTCCCTCTAGCCAAGCCAGGTCCTGTAGACAGTCCCTGTTGATCTAAAATGACCATCTTGGCCTCCCAATGACTTCTCCGCAATTTTCATGAATAGTGTTTGGAGCTCATATCCCGGCTTGAAATGTGCTCTGCATAGTTTTAGGGCCTTATCCTCTCTCCCAGTCACCTACATTCGAAAGCGAAAAATAATGCATCATGGTTGACTAGGATATTTTTGGATTTTATGTCATCTCATCATGAGTGATTGTAGATACAGGTACATGGATGAGACATGGTGTGATGACAAATGGGACGAACAAGGAGCACATGCAAGCAAACGTGTTCGAAAACGGACGAACACGTGGAGCACGCCAAAGTACAAGCCAAGGAGAGACATGCACATGCAACATCAAGCGAAAACCAAGACCATTGAATACTCCACACACCTTGGCATGCGGAGGTGAAGTTATGATACACCAAGAGCACATCCATCACTCTGCATCACTGCAGCGTGACATGCACATCACCAATGACATGAACATACCAGCTCTGCCATGTCGAGTCTATCATGAGTCATCTCAGCCACATCAATACTATGGGCCACACTATTGCAATCAATGTAATGTAACGTGGAATTCCAAGAGATGCACATGTAAATCCGAAGAGTCGTGTAAATTTGAAGAGTCATGTAAGTCAAACAATCATGAGGGAAGTTGAACAATCACAAGGGTCAGTTTCACCCTTGGCTATATATACCCCTCATTTGTACATGCAAAAGTATTTTTCACCTTAGCTCCTCCCACATAGCCTTGAGAGTCTGCAATCTTTTCTTTGAGGAGCAAGTAATGGCTCCAATGCCCTACTATTGGGGTTAGTGATGTAATGGTGTACAAGTGTGTCTTTCAACTTTTGCTTAATTCAGAAGCTTGTTAACAGGACAACACGTTTTCACACATGTATTGTATTCGTTTATAAGACTATTCTTTGGGCACTTGCAATGTGTGTTGCTTTAACCGATATTAAGAGAGTTGAACTATTGTGGTTGTTTTAGTACATATTCTATTGAAAATGTGATGTATCAGTTGTTAACATTGTCTTTCTTGTGTGGGCTATCCCGCCAAACACTTGACACATTCATTCTTATAACTTGTTATAACGCGCTCATGTGGATGATTTTGTTGGGTGTTGTCCGTGCTATATGTTCACCTTGTGTGTGTGACTTCCACATCCATGTGGAATACTCCACTAGAAGCTACACATGTCCTATTGTATTGTGTGTCTCTAGAAAAGTTGGGACTATTCCCTTTCAACCTTAGACTCACTTCCACCCTCTCCCTCCATAGTGAAAGAAATTTGATACAAGCAACATTAAGCACTCACCAAGCATGCAAACATAATTGTTTGAAGGCAAAGTAAACCCCTCTCATGTCCTGACAAGTAAGAGTTAAGGCATATCTTTAAGATAAAGGAAACCGGGCCATTGTACTGGAGGGGACTCCTACACTAAACGTTGTGAGGTCTAGTTGGGACATCATATCGGGGATATCCTGTGAATGTTGGTTGGTCCAACACCATCAACATTTCTGGCACTAAAACAAGGGCCAGATGACAAGCCGAGTCCTCACAATATGTTTTGAATCTCCACATACTTATCATGAATAAACACAACATTTCTCTTCTGGAGTGTATGTCTTATGGAAATGATTTTGAAATCTCTGAAGAGCTCTGGAATAACTTGTCATGTAAAATATACGATGCTGGAGGACAACTAGCCTTGGATAGACATGCGGTTGGCGTTGTAGGCTCTTGTGAAAGGCATGAAATCTTTGAAGATTACATGACCTACGCATTGTTCGCATACACGCTTCGAGGGCACCCACTGCACTGGTATGCCACACTTCCCAAAAAATCTATTCACTCTTTCCATCATCTGAGACAGAGATAGACCATGCTTTCAATCATTTTGACCGTAAAGCACTCAATAAAGAAATTCTGAAATTACGAAAGTCACCTGATGAATCCATTGAAAACTTGTACATGTTCTTTCATAGTCTTACATATCAATTTCCTGAAGATGAAATTGATTGGGAATTCCTCAATGGAAGATTTAACCATCTTTTTTACATCTCCAAAAATTTGCAATTCTTAGAATCATTCGAACCGTGCTCAACATACTTCGGTGATGTAGTTGCGCTATCACGAGCAGATAGAATTTCTATCACAAGTGACTTCTGCATTCCTCTCATCAAATAGCCTAACCCCCGCAGAGTGATGTGGGAGAGTGTGCACACACATCTATTGAAATATCACATCCTTCTGCCCCACATGCTCTTGATATCTATGCATTTTTGGCTTGCAAGCCTACCGGTTGTCATGTGGACTTATTACCCCAACCTCTGTCCCCGTGTTTTGTTGATCCTCTAGATTGTATTGTCTTGTGTTCTTTTGTTCCAGGCTCCACACTTGTTGTGAACAAGGATCAAGTTGTCGATGAAGTCAGTGTTGTGTAGCCAACCTACGCTATCATTCATGATGAGTGTGTGTGGGAATCTAAAGAATATACCACGCTAAAGGATGAATCCCTTCCATTCACGCCTCATTCGGTCTATCTTGGCATCCCTTGTGATTTTGTCACTTTTGATTTCCCTGTGAAAACTTATTTTCGTATGTTTCTACTTCCGATCATTCACAGGACACACCGGATGTCAATGTGTCATTACATTATAGAGAGGACACATCTTCCTCTGAAAATCTGTTCCATCTGTCATCTGTCATTTCTGAAACCACAGAGGGTGAACATCCTTGTTTCTTATATACCCGTCTGCATGGTTCATCAAATCATGAGGATGTTGATGAACATCCCGAAATTTCTTATCGTGGTTGTTGTGCTCTCTATACTTCTTCATTCGATCACGATGATGATTCACTCAATAATAATATGTCTAAGCCATTGGTCTATAATGATCTATCTATTCACATAGTGGAAACCCCGCAGGCTTTTGAGGCACTTCAGCCTGGGCTAATGGTTATGTCATACCCTCGCTATCCTAAGTTTGGTTCCACTTCTGATTTGAAAATGTTTGGAACACCTACGGTTCCTCATCGCTCTCTGCATTGCATTGAAGATAAACTAAACACCCAGATTTTGCTTCCTCAACTCGAATCACATGATCGCATCACTCAAGCTTTGGAGGAATCTTACACAACGAGCATGCTTGCAAAGCATAAGCTATTTTTATTTCTCGTGTTCGCTCGTAAGTCACAGTCCAAAGAGTGTGTATGTTTATGATCTGCACATAGTGCGTCACAAAACCATGGTACGTCTTCATAATGTTTGTTTTGTGCATTCGCTCTTTTCTATTATGTGGATGTTTTAGATCTCACAACGTGTTGGTATTCAGTGATCTATCTTTCTTTTTTTCTAGTTTACATGCATATATTTCTTGTTAACCATGACTTGGGCCAGCTAATACACCAATGGCTACTTAGAAATATCACTTCACGTGAGTAGGCCCATGCACTGTTTAGCGTAGGAGTAGGAGTAGTCTTTTCTTCATGCTTTTCTTTTCTTTCTGGTTTGCATATTTGCTTTCTTACTTACTTGGTTCAATTTTATTTCTTTCTTGATTTTCTTACTTGTTTTCTTTTTCTTTACTTTTTCTTTTTGCTTTTTTCTTTCTTCACTTTCCTATACCTGTAGGCTAGCCTCTCATGAAACCGTGTTTGGTTCTTGAGACAAGCTGGGAAAATCTAAGAGGACTTGTACAAGTATCAACATCTGGTTATCTGTTGTCCTTTCTTTATGAATAACTTGTTGTCTTCATTTTATGACGCCTTGATGGAAAATATGTTTTGTTCAGAGTGAGTCTTGGTGAAAACACAAAGCTTGCTCTGTTAACTAGTACCACATACTCTAATTGGTTCTTTTGGGTTAACCCTTGTCAGCTCAGTCAAGTAGAGTAAGGTGAGGGGGGAAACTTAACAAGTATTTCAAAGGAATACATAACATACTTCTCTGAAGGAACAACCTCTTCTGCACTCAATAAGCTAGGATCCATCTTCTACCTCTAAAATAAATAAGTGCCTACACATAGTTTTTTAAACACAAAAAAAAATGAATAAGGCGAAATAAGAGAAAGGATTCCTGCACAAAGAGGTGATGCAAGTAACTCCATTGGGGTAATGATCAGACTTGTTGGAAGCAGAGCGATGATGGTGCTCTTGTGTGACTCCGTCGGAGTACTGTCTAGGCCTGCTAGCAGCGGAGCAACAACAGAGATGTAACTTAAACTCTGACAGTCATATTACTTCTGCACCAATATACCCCTCATCCCCAATCGAAACAACTAAGTTGACTTGGCTTGGAATGTGTGCTAACCGATCAAGAGAATGGTAGGGACTACATCTTTCAACTAAGGTAGTGTGGAAACCACGATGATCAAAGAATCGGACAATACTTTCGAAAGGGTTAGACTCGCTTTTCACGAAACAAGGTCCATTTAGAGAGTTGGAGTTCTACCAGTGTGTGGCCAAGTGTTGTAGCGGATACAACCACCATCCAGAATTTTGGTTCGCATGCAAATTTCAGAGCCTACTTTGGATCCTGTGATCGATCACCCTTGGTCTCTTCTTGGTAAGATGATGATTTCAAGCTCCCTTCCATGATCTTAAGAGTTGTCCATGTTCTCATCTTTATGCAACCTGTGTCATCTTTGGGCATATGTTTTGGAGAATTTAGCATCTACGGATAAATACTAATTCACTAGACAAGTAGCTGGGCCTAGAACAATAGTTTAAAGTGTTTTAGAATTTCCCTATAATAAATATATAAGAAGAGAGGATAGAAGGCCTACCTATAGTTCCACTTTCCTCTCATCTCCCTTGTATCGATTCCGTCACTCCTTCCCATACTTAATCTGCTTGAAAAGTACCCTGTCAACACAACAGAAGATTAAAACTGATCAAAGCATATGATCCATTGAATATAAATGAAAGGAATCAGAAGTAATTAATACATATAAGCATTATGAAAGAACACATCATATGGAAAATGGTTCACTTTATTAGATAGAATAAGGAATTGCAACCATCAATGTCTGGTTCAAAATCATTCCTCTAGCTTGGATCCCATCCACATCACATCAAAGGCAAGACAAGCTTGTGGCATCACATAATTTTCTCCAAAGTCAAGTCTCATAGCAGCATTATCTCCTTACAATTCAACATAATCCAGCCAACCCCTGATCACTTAGATGAGTGGTCAATTTATAGGAGGATGAAGGAGGTTTTGTCATAAATGGCGGCATTGAATGGCTTTCCATACTTGACACAAGATAAGGAACTATGCTCATACTCCTTGTTTCATTTTTTAATGAGGGTGACGCAAGACAAGGAACTATCCTCATACTCTTGTTCCATTTTTTAACAAGGTTGATATAGGATAAGGAACTATCCTCGTGGAAGTTGTTTCATTTTTTTAATGAGGTTGTCACATTAAAAGAATTTTCCTCATACCCTTTGTTTCATTTTTTAACGAGGTTGACACAAGACAAGGAACTATCCTCATAGACCCTTATTTAATTTTTTAACGAGGTTGACACAAGACTAGGAACTATCCTCGTAGACCCTTGTTTCATTTTTTAACGAGGTTAACACAAGACTAAGAACTGCCCTTGTATCCTTGAATCACAACTCATAAGAGGTCATGAAGGAGTGATCTGGTTCCAATTCTCCCAGTACATGTTGTACAACATCACTGAATTGATCATCAGTTGATGTAGGTATGGAAAGGCTTGCCACATAATTAACCCGTGGTGGGGATGATACCATTGGTACAAAAGGACCATTTAGGGAATATGGTTTACTAGAAGCCATATTTAGACCAGGAAATGAAAGTTGGTTCACGGTGACAATCTTGCCTTCATGTAGGAAACACATCACTCGAAAGAGTGTGGAAAAAATAGCTCCCATGTCATAAACATAGTAACGCCCTAGAAGTAAATTGTAGTCTAAAGGGCCTAGAACTACCATCACATTCATATAAATGATTTTTCCTCCCAAAGTAATAGGCAACTGAGGAAGGATCCCTAATGGTTGACTGGTTCCTTTGTTAAAAGCAAATAGATTCTGGGTAATAGGCACACGTGGTTGCGAACCAAGCACTTGCCAAGCAGTTGAGGAAAGGATACTCACTAATGCACCTTTATCTATAATAGTGCCCGATACAATCATATTACAAACCTGTACTATGATATGGAAAGGCACATAAGAAGGAATCCTGCCAGTCGATTCTAATCAAAGGAAGTGACCAGACTACTTGGAGGGGGTACCATAAGAATGGGAGAATTAACCCCTTGATTTATGAGAGTGGGAGGATTATCCTACTGTATTGATGGAACAAGAGGAGTGCTCCCAAGCGCATTTGAATCTGAAGAAATAAAAAGAACCTGAGTGGTATCATATTCACTCTCTTTGGGAAAGGTAAGATTTACTGAAGGTGAAATCAAGTCAACTATTACCTCGACTTATTGATTTGGGTCAGGTATAGACTCATAGGATTCACTTTCAGAGAGAGTCGGTTTGACCAACGGTTGATTTTTGTCAGTCAATTCATCAAATAGTGAAGGATTAAGGGAGAGTCTCTTGTAACCAAATGGAAGTCGTTGCGGTGAAGCAAAACGGTTATCCAACACTTTTTTGGCTTCATCCAAATAGGGACAAAGGTGAATGGGGTTATTCCCTTCACATAACCTACAATGAAACTTAACTTTACCCTTTTTTCCATGAACTTTACTACCACTAGTTAATGGTGTGTCACCAACATGATCTCCAGAAGTTGATGGCACAGGATGATGTGAATGGGAAGATGATTCTTCTAAGATCTGAGGAATATTAAGACAATTTCGAAGAAGATGCTCTCCCGCACAAAGTTTGCATGGATATCGAAATTTGTGAGGCTTGACAGATGGTTTCTCATCAGATGTTGCATTCAAAGCAATGGTTGCTTGGTTGCCCCTCTATTGAATTTGCTTCTTCTTCTTCTTCTTCCCTTTCTTCTTCTTCTTAGCCACCTGGTTACTAGTACCAATACTTTCACTAGGCGAAGAGGAAGAAGGGGAGGAAGAAACAACCAAGGAAGAAGGAAAAGGGTTAACTTTAGGATCAACTGGAGGTTCATTTTGTCCAGTTGGAGGTGTACTCGATTGCGGAGAAATCACGATATTTTGAACCAAGGAGGTTGAAAACAACCATACTGGCAAGCCAATGGTAAATATCGGAAGGGAAAATGTGGCCATATAAGAAGCACCAATATTTCCGAAAGGATGAAAAGGGTTAGGATTCTCATCAAAAGGAATTCCTTAATCGGTGGATTCTGGATTTGTCGCCATATGTTTCAACCTAACATCAACTAAGGAGTGAGTGTGGAGAATGTTATCCATGCTCAATTAATTTTATTTTAATCAAAGTAACATAAGAAAACAAAAAAGGGATAATCTAGGAAAAATGATTACCATGTAACTGTGAATTGCAGAATACCTCCGAGCGAACCGAGAAGTACGGGTAGGAAATCTCCCCGAAAGCTGTGTTCGGTGTATCATAGTGTACAAGGCAGCTGACTCGGTTACCTAAGGATGGATAGCAACCTAGAGTTGTCCTCCAATATATACCTAAAGGTATGTGGAGGCCCAGTCCGTGTAAGCAGTGTCTAATGCAAAACTGCATAGTGAGAGCATTCCCATATATTTTATCTACTGTAACACTGCCCTATATACCCGAAGGTACATGGATGAGCTACGATATACTCATGTATGTGGAATGAGGTATCACACTTATTGTAGGCAAGTTAGTGACAACTGCTTTTTTTTACGATGTCAGAACATGTCTCTAGCCTAGACCTCTAAATGTTTTTTGCTAGGTGACAATTCTCCATTAGGTAAACTCAGATAAATTTTAAGTTGATCTTCTTTAGAATTTTCCTTTTAAGGTTAACCACGTGATGTATGTTTGCAATTCCTAAAATGCAACTAATATGATAATAATTCTTTCCATTTAATTTAACAATGAAAATCCTTAGCTAGTAGTGATGGAGCAATCAGATTTCTTTTGATCAAAGAGCAAGGAGCACAATCTAAATGCAATTTCCCTACACTATTCCTATCAGCAGAAAAAAGTTTTTTCAATGCAACTTGCATGTATTTATTTTCGATTCCCTTAATGTGAATATGAATAAAAAGGAAATATGCACATACAATCAATCAATATTTCATATGAATGAAGACTTTTACGACAATTCAGATTCAAAGGAAGAGAAGACTTTATGACACTTTCTTTCAAATGAAGATTAATCAATTATATCCTAACTTTGGCTATTGATTGATAATGACAAAGAAAACATGAAGAAACATTAATCAATCTTATCAAAGTTATGCTAGACCAGGAGATAACACTCTTTTTCTAAGACATAACATTCATTGATCAATCAACGAACTATCAAACAAAGAAAATTTGGCAAAAACTCTTTCGAAAGGTGGGAAACTGATCCTAGGAGGATTAGCGCAACCCAGAGTGGGAGGTAGTGCACTTCTGAGCATTGTCCCTAAGCCAGGGATGCTCTATAGCGCACTGTATCCCTCACAAGCCTGCGCTAGTGACAGTAAGCCATTTCAAAAGGTAGTTTGACATAGTTTTGACCAATTTTTCAATGTAAACAGCTAAATTACAATCTATGAACACAAATAGAGTCTACAAGGATGTCTTATGAGGTGGATAAACTACTAGGAAAGAGGATTCTTCCCCATTATAGTTGCCAATTTGATTTGGAGAATTTAGAGTCTACGGATAAATACTAATTCACTAGACAAGTAGTTGTGCCTAGAACAACAGTTTAAAGTGTTTTAGACTTTGCCTATAAGCAATAGATAAGAAGAGATGATAGAAGGCCTACCTGTAGTTCCACTTTCCTCATATCTCCCTCGTATCGATTCCGTCGCTCCTTCTTGTACTTAATCCACATGAAAAGTACCCTGTCAACACAATAGAATACAAAAACTGATCAAAGCATACGATCCATTGAATATAAATGAAAGGAATCTGAAGCAATTCATACATATAAGCATTATGAAAGAACACATCATATGGAAAAAGGTTCAAACACTTTATTAGATATAAGAAGGAATTACAACCATTAGTTTCTGATTCAAAGTCATTCCTCCAGCTTGGATCCCATCCACATCACATCAAAATCAAGACAAGCTTGTGGCATCACATCATTTTCTCCAAAGTCAAGTCTCATAGTAGCATTATCTCCTTACAATTAAACATAATCCACCCAACCCCTGATCACTTAAATGAATGGTCAATTTATAGGAGGATGAAGGAGGTTTTGTTATAAATGGTGGCATTGAATGGCCTTCCATACTTAGAATTAGTTCCATGGAGGAAGGGATGAGAGGATAGGATGCACCTTAACTCATTCCTCATCTAGTTTCGAGCTCATAGGAGTAGATAACTGAGGTTAGCTTCTAGATAACTCCAAGAGATAAGAATATTCCCTAAACCCCAATTAAATTTCGATCAAGTTTGCCCAACACAACCTAAAGAGGGTTGAGATGCTCTGCAGAGCACCCTGACAGTGTATCTACCTGCGTTGCAGAGCACCCTGGCAATGTATCCACCTACGCTGGTCCCTTTAGAGACTAGTTTTGGATGTCTTAGGTCATGAAACTTTCTGGGAAGGAGGCATTCAAAGGGGTGACTTGTTTAGGGCATGTAGCAATTGAAATTAGTGTTTGATGAGCCCTAAAAAACTGATCTGGATGTTGGGATTTGATGTGCCCAAATGGATCTATAACAACATAGGGTTTTTGTTTTTCATGCAAAGAAAAGTATGTCTTATGCATTTTGGATGGTCTACGTTGTGACACTAAGTGTATTTGTTCGATCACAGTCAAGTTCTATCAATGTTTACACATGTTTCAATGATCTCACACTTAGTCATTTTCCCGAGCAACCTAGCCTCATCCAACTTCTCGAAACTGTACGCTTTTATTCTGCAACCATCAAGCTTCTTCCCTTTCCCACTCAAACCATGCAGCCCACAAAGACCCTAGCTGACACTGTTCTCCAAAAATGCATAGAGCAATTAGGGAGCCAACACTATTCTCCAGAAATTTGCAGAGAAGTCTGGCTGCACTGCACTCAAAAATTGCGTAGAGGTGTTCTCCCAGGACCCCCATCCCGTAGCAGTGTCCTATGCCTCAAAACTACGATGTGTTGTCTAAGTTGCCCTATCTGTTTTACATGCAAAATTTATGTAGACAGACCTCTCAGGGCCTCATTTCGGCAGAACTCAATGTTCGTTGAAATTGTGTAGATCTACCTCTCAGTGACTACTGGAAAAGGTGACATGTTGAGATCACTCCCGAGGAGTTCAGGAGAAGGACCAAGGAGCCAAGTAATGCAAAAGATTAGGACCGCATGAAAACTCTGTCAGATGCATGATCACATTGAGGGTAAGAATGGTAAATAAGAACACCTTTCAAACTACACCTCTTAGTTGAGTTTGCAAGATTTTTTGTCATTGTCATATCATCTTGTCCTCAATAACGTGCATGTGCACTAACAAAAAAAGTTATTTTATGTGTTTCTTCTACATGTCTTTATTCGTTTTCATTTGTTCAACTAACTATTGTCCCCGACATGTTGATTGTTATGTCATGCTTATGACCTCATTCTAGTGATGTTGAAGGTTGTGTTTGAGTTGTGTTGACTATGTACACATCTATCACACTCACACACAATGTTGTAAGTATTGTTGCGCAAGCGTCATCGTGATTGTTCGAATGTTTATCACAAGTGTCATGCTTGTCGCTCACACCCATTAGTCAGTCACACTGAGTGCGTGTTGTCTTGATGGTTTGAGGTGTCTTGTCATCAAGTCATGTTGAGTGTGTGTTTGTATGGTCATACATATATGAAGTCACTCATTCACATACTTAGTCATTTTGTTGAAAACCTGTCGATCGGACTACCCTTCAACAACCGAACCTCCACTAAAACTGCATTGCACAATCTCAGCCCTCAGTGATCATGTATAACTACTCAGAATTGCACAGAGCTTGAGGTATTATCCCAGGTAGTCTGCATTGCGTAATCCTGGAATTGACTCAACTGGCTATCACCTAGAACAATGTAGAAGTTTCTCAACAAGTTAATGGGAATGAGATTTTGGGGGTTAATCAAAATCCCTTTCCTTTAAAAAATCAATCTTGAGGTCTATGGGTTATGGTCAACAAAGCCTATCGGAAGCATTCTTTAGGCTTTTAAGCCTTAAAACCATGGAATTACATTAAAATCAAAGCCACTGCACTATCGGCCTTTTCACATCTATCGAGAGCATTACACATATCGACATTAAGCCTTAACCCTTCAGCGCAAAAATTAACATAATAAAAAGAATACACGGGAAAAACCATGAAAAAAGCGCTCCAAACCCATGGGCCGGACTTCAAATATTACAAGTCTGAATTAATAACTATCAACGGGTCAAGTTCTTATTGCCTTCCCTCAGTGTTGTTCCGATGCCGCCCGACTGCTGACACCTCTGATGCTTTCGATCGCCGATCACACTTGGACCGTCGATCTAAGCTCAGAATCCGATGTTTCAGGATTGATCACCTTATCGTTGTTGCTTTGCAATGATGGTCGGGTCCGATAGCACCCAAAAGCTCCACCAATGTGATAAAGGATCTGGATTGTTGATCCTTGAGATCCAATGGTTCCATGACATTCCAGTAACTTAATATTCTTCTTCTTCATCCACTGGTTAATGGAATATCTATGCTTAAATAGATGATCTGCCACAATCTATACAATACTCATATAACAATATCTCATTAATCAATAGATCGCCATCCCTACAGTGGTCAATGGTCGAACACATGCATGTAATCGAGATTTAAAACCCTCGGCGCGCGTATACGAAACATAGTTGATAAGACCATTAATGCATATATATATATATATATATATATATATATATTATATATAACACAGACACGCGCACAGTTCAACATAAACACACTATATTTTATTAACACAACACGATTACAATTCTAAGGCATTTCAGCCTTAGTAGTAGTTCTCCTATTGACTACGTCTTGTCTATCTACTACCTATCACACTCTCTATATCCCTCTTGAACACGCAAGTTCGTATATATAAGAAGTGTTGGATCAGATCACGGAAGGATCCAATCAATTTCTCCATGATTTCCTCTTACAAAAGCCCTAAAGCTCTCGGTACATGCATGCATATGGCAGAATATATATTGATAAGTCTCCTTGAGACTTTTATCCATATTTTTCCATCTTTAAATCTGTTTTAGAACAATTTTTTTGCTTTTTTTCTCCCCTGGTCCACGTCCTCCTCTTCTCTCCGATTTCGGATTCCTACCTTTGACTAAGGGTGCTGGATGCTCTTGCATTAGACTCCCAAGGCACAAAAATTTTATGGCCTCTTGGTCATATGCTTCTCCTCGTCCTTAGAAATTCTACCCACTAATACTTCACTTCTTCAGTTGAACTGCCTTCATGGTCTTCTGTGAGCTGCAACCAAGCCTTTGCAATAGCAAGTCCTCCCTGCTGCCGCCTACCTCACCAAGCTCTCCTCTGGACTTGGTCTTTTGGAAAGTTCTATGGTTCTCTCATCGAACCTCTTGTTGACTAATAATTCTACCAACACTTCTTTTGCTAGAATTATTATCTCTAAGAAAACTATACCTACAATCACAACTCTGGAGTTGCCTCAGCAACTTCTACCCAACTGTAGTTGGAAGTTTCTCTCAACTTCTCATGAGCACTCCTTGCTCTTAGGCTATTGCTGTAATCTTCTCACCTTCTATTGTCGTTCTCTGTGCGATAGTAAGACCATAACTTTTCAACTCTATCAACTGTACCTCCTTCTCCTCGACTTTCTCTCGCGAATCCTTCTCTTGCACACAGAATCTTCATCTGCTCTGATACCAAATGATGGGAATGAGATTTTTGGGTTAATAAAAATCCCTTTCCTTTACAAAATCAATCTTGAGGCCTGTGGGTTATGGCCCACAAAGCCTATTGGAAGCGTTCTTTAGGCTTTTAAGCCTTAAAACCATGGACTTACATTAAAATTGGAGCCACCACAATATTAGCCTTTTCACATCTATCAGGAGCATTACACATATCGGCATTAAGCCTTAACCCTTCGGCCGCAACACTTTACACAATACAAAGAATACACAGGAAAAACAATGAAAACAACGCTCCGAACCCATGGGCCGAAATTCAAATATTATAAGCCCACATTAATAACTATCGACAGGTCTGGTTCTTATCGCTTTCCCTCTGCGTTGTTTTGATGCCTCCCGACTACCGACACCTCTGATCCTTCTGATCGTCGATCACACCTAGATCGTCAATCTGGGCTCCAAATTCGACATTTCAGGATCCATCGCCTTATCATTGCTGCTCTGCAATGATGGTCAGGTCTAATAACACCCGAAAGTTTCGTCGATACGATAAAGGATCTGGACCGTTGATGCTTCAGATCCAACGGTTCTAGGGCATTCCGATAACTTAATCTTCTTCACATTCATCCACCGGTTAATGGAATCTCTGCGCTTAAATATAGGATCTGCCACAATCTGTACAATACTCATATAACAACATCTCATTAATCAATGGATCACCATTGACCCTACAGTGGTTTATGGTCGAACACATGTATGCAATCGAGATTTAAAACCCTCGACGCACATATACGAAACAGAGTTGAAAAGTTAATTAATGCATATATATATAATATATATATAATATATTATAATATAATATTATATATATATAATATATTATATAGATTATATAATTTATATTATATATATATATATATATATCTATATGACACAGACAGGCGCACAGTTCAATATAAAAACACTATATTCTATTAACGCAGAATGATTAAAATCCTAAGGCATTTCAGCCTTAGTAGCAGTTCTCCTATCGATTATATCTTGTTTATATACTGCCTATCACACTCTCTATATCCCTCTTGAATGCACAGGTTCGTATATATAAGAAGTGTTGGATCAGATCACGGAAGGATCCGATGAATTTCTCCATGATTTCCTCTTACAAAAGCTCTAAAGCTCTCGGTACATGCATACATATGGAAAAATATATATTGATAAGTCTCCATGAGACTTTTATCCATCTTTTTCCATCTTTAAATATATTTTAAACATATTTTTCCCTTTTTTCTCCCCTGGTCCACGTCCTCCTCTTCTCTCTGCTTTTGGATTCCTCCCTTTGACTAAGGGTGCTAGATGCTCATGCATCACAAGTCATCCCAAACTACATTATTCGCAAGTAGATCCATCAAGCCTCTATTTGGTCAACTAGAGAGTTTGACCGAGAAGTGACTTCGGGCCTCACTCCTCAAAGAAATTGCATAGAAGCTGCCAAGGATGCCTGCTTCTATTGACTAATGAAACTGAGCAGACATTCTAGACATACACCCATTACATGTCACTCCACTTCAGTAATAAATTGCACAATTTTCTTAGCTAGTCACCCTCTCAGCCGACTTGTTGCTCATCCTAAAAACTACACAATTTTCATGGGCAGTCTCCCAGTTGCCTAACATCCCACTCAGCCGAGGAACTACGCAAGGATGTCCAATAGGCTAGCCTCCCAGCTCTATGCAATTTTAGCCAGCAGCCTCCCGCAGCCTGTTCCCAGCCTCCTAGAAGAATCTATGGAGTTTTCACTATCAGTCTCCCTTTGCTGCCTACAATTTCTCCCTAAAACAATTGCGCAAATCTGCCCTCCAGTTGAGCCATATCCCGTTGAATGTCACTATTGATTCAGATTTCCCATCTGAGCCTCCCAATGACTTCTGCACAATTTTCATGGACAATGCCTAGAGCTCGCATCCTAGTTTGAAATGTGCTCTGCGTAGTTTTAGAGCCTTGTCCTCTCTCTTGGTCACCTGAATCCGAAAGCGAATAATAATGCATCATGGTAGACTAGGAGATTTATTGATTTGATTTTGTCTCATCATGAGTGATTACAGATACAGGTACATGGATGAGACATGGTGCGACAAAAAACGGGATGAACAAGGAGCGAATGCAAGGAGAATTGTTCGTGAATGAACGAACACATGGATCATGCCAAAGTACAAGCGAAGGAGAGACATGCACATGAAAAATCAAGCGAACACCAAGACCATCAAAGACTTTGCACACCTTTCCATGCAGAGGTGAAGCTATGATACACCAAGAACACATCCATCACTCAACATCATTGCAACGTGACATGTACACCACTAGTAGCATGAACATACCAGCTCTGGCATGTTGACTCATGTCATGAGTCATCTCAGCCACATCACTACGTGGGTCAAACTGTTGTAATAAATGTAATGTAACATGGAAGTCCAAGAGACCCACATGTAAATCTAAAGAGTCATGCAAAGTTGAAGAGTCATGTAAGTCAAATAGTCATGAGGGAATTTTAACAGTCATAAGGGTCAATTTCACCTTTGGCTATAAATACCCCTCATTTGTACATGCAAAAGGCTTTTTCACCTTGGGTCCTCCCACATAGCCTTGAGAGTCTGTAATAGTTTCTTTGAGGAGTGGGCAGTGCCTCCAATGCCTCACTATCATGGTTAGTGATGTAATGGTGTAAGGATGTGTCTTGGAACTTTCACTTAATTCAGAAGCCTCTTCACATGCCAACACATTTTCACACACGTATTGTATTCGTTTGCAAGACTATTCTTTGGACGCTTGTAATGCATGTTGCTTTAAGATGTATTAAGAGAGTTGAACTATTTCGGTTGTTTTAGTACACATGCTATTGGAAATATGGTGTATCAGTTGTTAACGCTATCTTGCTCATGTGGGCTATCCCACTGGACACTCAAAAGTTTATTCTTGTAACTTGTTATAATGTCTGTCGCACTTGTGTGGACTATTCCGTCCGGTGTCGTACATGTTATCTTTTCACCTTGTGTTTGTGACTGTCGCATCCGTGTGGACTAATCCACCGCAAGTTGCGCATGTCCTATTGTGTTGTGTGTCTCTAGCAGATTTGGGACCATCCCCTTTCCACTTGAGACTCACTTCCACCCTCTCCCTCTGCAGTGAAAGAAATTTGACACAAGCCACACTAAGCACTCACCAAGCACGTGAACCTTGATGTTCGAAGAAAAAGTAAACCTCTCTCATGTGCTAACAAGCAAGAGCTAAGGCATATCTTTAAGATAATGGCAACTAGACCATCGTACTTGATGGGACTCCTGCACCAAAGAATGTGAGGTCTAGTTCAGACTTCATACTAGGGAGATCCCCTGAATGTTGGCGGGTCTAGCACCATCAACACCTTTCAAAGGCCAATACTGTGTTCGACCCCCAGAGGGCACTCATGTGAAGGTGACAAAAGAAATTCATCTACTAACTACATCCGATCTAGTCTTGACTATATCTGGTCATGATTATATCTGGTTGTGACTAACCTTCTCTAATGGCACCCGTATTGTATCATAGTTGATGATGTACATGCTATCCTTAATGCTTTTTTTAATAAAAGAGAAACCTACAAAATAAATTAATGGAATTAAATTTATATAAGTCTCGGTCCCCCATTGGATTCAACTAGAGATCGACTTTGACTTGGATACGAAGGTCAGGCATTCCTCCTTTTCATTTTCTATTTCACTCTCAATTTTACTAGAATTTGACTACCTCACTTCGCCTTGATTACTAGAAGTCGACTACTTGTTTTTTAATCAAAGTGAAACCTACAAAAAAACTTAGCAGAATTAAATGTATATAAATCTTAGTCCCCCATTCGATGCAACTAGAGGTGGGCCCCAACATGGAGACGTAGGTCAGACATTCCTCCTTTTTGTTTTCTATTTCACTCCTGACTTTACTAGAAGTTGACTACTTGACTTTGCCTTGATTACTAGAAGTCGACTACCTATTGTAGAAAAACATTTATGTCAACCACTAACAAAAGGATTCACACATGGGTCACGGGAGGGGAGATGCTAGGTTCTTGTACAATGTGGTGCTATTGGTCCTGAAGTTTGATAACTAGAGGATGATGTGGCCTGATTGGGGTTTTTAGAAGACTATATTAGTTGTTGGATCCATTAGCCTCTTCCTTCAACTGTGGCATTATCAATTCGAAGAGTCGAACCATTACAAGTGTGAATGTTGGCACAACTAGTTCCAACCCCCATACCTAGTTGTGGAACCATTTGAACAAAGGGTTGTATGAGGGCATGCAATTCGAATGGATCACAATGTTCCAACATGCCCTTAGAACATTGGAAAAATTTAATGGTTGGGTTTCAATCCTAGTTGTTGCATTTTGTGAAAAATTCCAAACCCAACTTGTAAAAGCCATTATGTACATAGCCTACAATCATTGTAGTCCACAATACCAATTTTTTTTGGGGTACTCTATCAAAGAATTGTTTTGCTTCCTCCATGTATCCACACTCATTATACATGTCCACGAGAGCACTTGAAACTATTTTATATATTTCATGTCTAGTTTTGGCAATGTGGGCATGGACATGTTTGCATTGTTCCAAACCTACAAAATTTTCACAAACCCTAATAATGCTTACATAGGTTGGTTAAGTTTCATGCCTACCACTTGCATCTCACAAAAGAATTCCATTGCTTCATGCCCACACCCATTATGCACTTTACTATAGTTCATGAGACCACATCTAAGTGAGGAATCCTTTCAAACACTTGCAAAGCAGTGTCCATGTTCCCACATTTTGTATACATGTCAACAAGGCTACTTGCCATAGAGATTTGATACTCCAAATCAAATTTTATAAGCTCGAGATGGACTTCCTCACCCCATTCTAGTGATAACAGGTTACCACAATCGTTAAGAATAGCAACAAAGGTGTATTGATTTGGTATCATGCCTTCTAATTTCATATGGAAAAAAAGTTTAACAATGTCCTCGCTCTGCCCATTCTACAACTATGCTACAATCATGACACACTACACAAAAATATCCAAGTCGGACATCCCATCAAATAGCTTGTGTGCATCTTCTACACTTGTACATTTGGCATATGTATCAATAAGAACACCAATCCTTGATCAAATGCAATGAGTTGGAAAATATTTTCTTTGGAAAATCTAGAATGGAGAAATGATACCGACCTCCAACCCCCCCATTTGAATTTTTTCCTACCTCCTTACTGCTTTCTTGAGAATCATGCCATTATTAAACGGAAAAGAAGATGGAAGATAAGGGTGTGCCATGATAATAAATTTTTGAAACAAAAAATTTCAAACAAACAAAGAATATTAATGGCATGTCATAGAACATTAATGGCATGTCATATAGGACGATGATCATACTCAAAATCAGTAGCCAAGGATGTGGCGGCACACTCATGTCACCATTTATAAAAAGATCAAAAGCAATAGTTAACTTAGGAATTTGGAAAAAATTGACAGTACAAACTAAAAAACTTGCAAGACAAACAATATTAATAGGTTGGAAGCGATCATAGATTGCACTGTGCAAGAAGGGACATAATAAAATCCTAAAATCAAATCTTCGTTTTTATAACACAAGATCATTAAAAAAAATATTCAAAACATATTTTTAATAAAATATGACAATTGTGTTGAGAGACACTCTACAATTTCGTACAAAGATAATGTTATCAAATAATATTACATTTAAATATAAAATAATATTTGTATTATAGTTAAAGGAAAAAAGTAATAACAAAAATTAATAGTTAATGCTAATCATAAATAAAATTTCCAATTTCATTTTAATATTATGGAATCTATATAGAAATATAAAATAATAAGAATAAAAAAAAAATTACCTTTTATAGAAAAATAAAATAATAAGAATAAAAGAAAAAATTACCTTTTAGGGTGATGAAGTTATGTAATTCTTAACACCCCTAGTTATTATGAATATCTGTGTATTTACTTTTATTATTTAAAGACTTGAGAATTTATTAAAGAAAAACTAACTAAATTTCAGTGGAAAACACCCTAGATGAAATTCTTTTATTAGACAGTTAAACCTTTCCCTCCTTTGAGGTAAAAGATGATATCGAAAGGAAAGATCCAAGGAAAGCAACCAAGAAGAGGAGAAGGAAGATAGAGGCGTGAGGGAAAAGGTAGAGGGATTCAGAAACCGACACAAGATGTTGCCCCTAAGGTATTCTTGCGCTCGATAAAGAGCCAGTGAAAACATCAAGACTGATATAAGCGTTATGAGCTTTAAGGTGGACCTTAGGATGGTTTTTTTGCCTATGAACTAACCTCGTTGGGGTCAGTAACAAATGCTTGTTCTGGTATAAGGAAGCTCGAGGGGAGAAAATGATGTAATTCCCTTTCTTGTGATTGGGTGGAGCAGTCTTTCGTGTGAAATCCTAGTTGACCTAACCCAACAAATAAGTAATTACACTAAGGACTAGTGGTAGTGTTAAACGTATTGTGAATCACTGTGTTTATCTTTGAAGAGTAATGTATCTATGATTAGATGATGGTGAATATATCCAACACGAATACTTTGTGGAATAAATAAAGGGTTTATGTGTGATTGCTATATTTTGAGAATAGATAACCAAAAAAAGGATTGTAGATAGTGTTTTAAGTTAGGAAATTGTGTTGACCAATTTGTATCTTCCTCTTAAAAGTAATAGTAAATGAATGGTGGAATTCCCATTAGTCGTAGTGTTACAATATTGTGAATAACTATGTTTCTCTTTGAAGAGTAATCTATGTATGATTAGATGATGGTGAATGTATCCGACATGAATACTTTGGGAAATAAATAAAGGGTTTATGTGTCATAGTTGTATTTTGAGAATAGATTAAAAAAGGAATGGTAGATGATATGTTAAGTTAGGGAATTGCATTAACCAATTTGTGTCTTTTTCTTAAAAGTAATAGTAAATTAATGGTGGAATTCTTGTGAATGGGAAAGAGCTAATTTAATTATCTAACTCTTCTTATAAATTAAAGGGGGTTTGTTAACTATTTATGTACATGAACAAATGGTTTGCACCTAAAATCAGTAATAATCTCACATTAAGAAGTGAATGTTTAATTCAGGAAAGGGACTCAGGTACGGGTTTCCTTGAAAAATAGAAGGTAAGGGCGAGTGACCACAATCTGGTTAGCACCCTCGAAAGGGCAGAATTACCCCGCCACCTGAGTGCTGTCCTAGAATTGAAATTACTAGTGGATGAACATTACATCAAGAGCTAAATATCATCTCAGAACTGAACAAACCCTTTGTAATCAATGCTTGTAAGCTCACATACAAGCATAGCAGAAACTAAAATATATACAAGAAACCCTGAAGAATTTCTAAGCTATGTTCTATTCATTCAAGACAATTCTTCTTTAAACAAGAAAGCATACTCTGAATAGTCGACATTCATATATTTATAACTGTATACTTAGAAGACGATTAAAATAATAGAGTATATATGATCCCCATAGCTTCTCAATATAAAGTCTCGGTAATAATATATTTAATAGTACAAAACTAGTAGCAGAAATTGTGCCCAAAGAAGACCTCTCGAAGGTTAAATTGAAACAACTAAACTCAAGTCAAATTCACATTCGTTATAAAAGCTTTAACTTGAATTTAACTAACTTGATAGACCAAAGTTTGGTCTCAGTGAATGTTAACCATCATCATCATCATCAATAAATCGTAAAGAGTAACTGAGACTATTCATATCTACAACTAATATCATTATGGAATAAACACCCCAACAAACACATTCCCCAAAGTATTAGGAGAGCTTCCTCCTAGACATGGATTTAACTGCTATATTCATAACTTAAGAATCCCCCCAAACAAAGGAGGTCACAAATGTTCTAAGCTTAGTGAACTCTCAAGTAAAACAAAGGAAAATTGTGCACATGGAAAAGCATAATTCTATGTTAGACCCAAGTGCCAAAATAACCCATCAATAACCTTAAAAGATTGTTAACAAGTTGAATGAGGGCACTACCTGTGTGAGGCCCTACATGCAAAGAAATATAAGTTGAGTTAGAATAACCCACTAAATTATTGGACAAAAACTCTTAAACTTGAAAGTTTGAACATGAATTAAACTCTTAAGTAGTACTTGGCCAAATTAAGTTTGGGAACTATATGAAACCCAATAATGGTGTATTAGAAATAACCCTAACTAAATGACTATCAAGAAGCACGACAAAATGTTAAAAGCCAAAGGAACACAAGAAGAAACCATCAAATTAGAAGCCAAAGGAATGCACTGTGTTTGTAGAACATCCATCCAATAAAACCAAGGAATGTTGAGACTGTGCCTAATTTTAAAGGAGAAACTGAACTTACAAGAGGCAGTGAACAAACATGTCTAAGAAGGTCAAGTGGCAGAGCCTCCCAATAGGTTCACCATTACAAAATGACTCGCAAACCTAAAAAAAACCAAGTAGTTCCTCATTAAACCCTAGTTGAACCGTAGGATCAAAACCCTACCATATCAAAGGTCAGGCCTCCTCTACATATTAAATCAAAATGCATTGAAAAGGATCGAAAACTCATATAAGAGTTCTACCCAGTAAGTATGCCATGGGTGGGTGAATGATTAAACAATAGTCATAACGCAACCTCCATTAAATTATCAAACAAGAAACTTATATATATATATATATATATTCAGGAAAGGGACTCAGGTAAGGGTTTCCTTGAAAAATAGAAGGTAAGGGCGAGTTACCACAATCTGGTTAGCACCCTGGAAAGGGCGGAATTACCCCGCGACCTGAGTGCTGTCCTAGAATTGAAATTACTAGTGGATGAACATTACATCAAGAGCTAAATATCATCTCAGAACTGAACAAACCCTTTGTAGTCAATGCTTGTAAGCTCACATACAAGCATAGCAGAAACTAAAATATATACAAGAAACCCTGAAGAATTTCTAAGCTATGTTCTATTCATTCAAGACAATTCTTCTTTAAACAAGAAAGCATACTTTGAATAGTCGACATTCATATATTTATAACTGTATACTTAGAAGAAGATTAAAATAATAAAGTATATATGATCCCCATAGCTTCTCAATATAAAGTCTCAGTAATAATATATTTAATAGTACAAAACTAGTAGCAGAAATTGTGCCCAAAGAAGACCTCTCGAAGGTTAAATTGAAACAACTAAACTCAAGTCAAATTCACATTCGTTATAAAAGCTTTAACTTAACTTTAACTAACTTGATAGACCAAAGTTTGGTCTCAGTGAATGTTAACCATCATCATCATCATCAATAAATCGTAAAGAGTAACTGAGACTATTCATATCTACAACTAATATCATTATGGAATAAACACCCCAACAATAACATTCCCCAAAGTATTAGGAGAGCTTCCTCCTAGACAGGGATTTAACTGCTATATTCATAACTTAAGAATCCCCCCAAACAAAGGAGGTCACAAACGTTCTAAGCTTAGTGCACTCTCAAGTAAAACAAAGGAAAATTGTGCACATGGAAAAGCATAATTCTATGTTAGACCCAAGTGCCAAAATAACCCATCAATAACCTTAAAAGATTGTTAACAAGTTGAATGAGGGCACTACCTGTGTGAGGCCCTACATGCAAAGAAATATAAGTTGAGTTAGAATAACCCACTAAATTATTGGACAAAACTCTTAAACTTGAAAGTTTGAACACGAATTAAACTCTTAAGTAGTACTTGGCCAAATTAAGTTTGGGAACTATATGAAACCCAATAATGGTGTATTAGAAATAACCCTAACTAAATGACTATCAAGAAGCATGACAAAATGTTAAAATCCAAAGGAACACAAGAAGAAACCATCAAATTAGAAGCCAAAGGAATGACACTGTGTTTGTAGAACATCCATCCAATAAACCCAAGGAATGTTGAGACTGTGCCTAATTTTAAAGGAGAAACTGAACTTACAAGAGGCAGTGAACAAACATGTCTAAGAAGGTCAAGTGGCAGAGCCTCCCAATAGGTTCACCATTACAAAATGACTCGCAAACCTAAAAAAAACCAAGTAGTTCCTCATTAAACCCTAGTTGAACCGTAGGATCAAAACCCTACCATATCAAAGGTTATGCCTCCTCTACATATTAAATCAAAATGCATTGAAAAGGATCGAAAACTCATATAAGAGTTCTACCCAGTAAGTATGCCATGGGTGGGTGAATGATTAAACACTAGTCATAACGCAACCTCCATTAAATTATCAAACAAGAAACTTATATATATATATATATATATATATATATATATATATATATATATAATAATATATATATATATATATATATATAATATATATATCCATGAAATAACAAATCATTTAGGCGCATGGTATTTATTACCTAAGTTATAACCTTTACAAATGTCATTCGCACAAACTTTAACAAATAATTTCGCTCCTTGATCTCAATGCCATGTAAGTGAGAACTTTATATAAGGTGGAACTAATAATGGATAGGTGAATTATATTTATTAGTCCCTGCCCTTCGGGCTGGCAGGGACTATAGTAATCGGTTTTGCTCGATAGCATTAGTTTGACACAATAATCGATAAACGCATTTGAGCTTAAAGCAAAGTTTTCGGAAAGAACATATCAGAAAATACAATATTTTGTCCTTTTAACCAATCAATGCAATTTCCTTCTTATTTGGCCTCAAACCGAGGTATACAGGCTCAAAACTTAGGAAAAAGTTAGGAGAAGTAGACCAACTTGACACCTTCCAGAACTAATGCTATCTTTGCATTAGCATTAATTCGCTAACATTAAATGTTAAAGTGATATATCAGTGAACTAGAACTAGTTTACAAGTAGCTAAAGTTGTCAACACATGTTCCATGCTTGCTTTGGTGTCTATCTGCATGTTGATTCAGTGTCTGCATGAGAATCCCAGGTCTCTGTCTTCATACCTATACTCACTGCCTACATGCTCTGTGCTCCCAAGGATGGACCGATTATTCCAGAGATTCATCTGCGCTCCCACAGACAGACCGATTATTCCAGAGATTCAGCATCGTCTTCGGCCTCTTCAGGTCATTGGATTGTGAGCATTGATCATTTCTTTGTATTTCCTATCCTGCAATATCCATTTCCCAGCTTTCAGTTTTCTAATAGCTGAGTATTCCTATATCTCATTCATCTTATAATGAAATTAAGATACTCGACTCAAGCAAATTGTTGACATGATTCTATAACTGAATATCTTATAGGAAAATACTATTTTCTATTTTCACATTTCTGGATTCATGGAGTTTAATTGTTTAAACTTTAAAATATTTTAGATTTGTTTAAACTAACAAAACATCTTCAGGGGTAGGATTCTACGCAAGGAACTGATACTCAATAGTGAATGATTGAGCGATGCTGGTTAGTCTTCTGAGTTGGCTGGTCGGGAAGGTGCGGCCAGAGGGGATTGAGGAGGTGAGACATAACAAATAAAGGCTTCATTGTAATAATAATGAGCTTCGATTAACTACAAGCCTTGTCATTGTTTTTTAGACATTTTTCTTCTCGCCGACAATTACAGAGGATGTGGATTAATAGCAAGGAGGCAACAATTGCAAGTAAGGCTCACGAATCTGAGTTGGAGAGGCAGTCACACTGTAATTACACGCCACGCCGTTGGAAAATTCGAATTCATTGAAAGCTATAGAGACTTCTTATGATTCAATCACAAATTTTCAGCAATTTACATTCAATTTTAGCAAATTCCAACAATTTCCAACAATTTACAAATTTATTAGCAAATTTTCGTTCATTTTTTACTCTATAGATTAGCTAATGCAAATTTGATTTGATTGTTTCCAATGAAAACAAAATCTGAAAAACAGACATGAAGGTAACTGCTGGTTTTTGTTTTAAGAAAAGAGCGTCAGCCAGAAACAAATGGGTATAGTACTAGGATAGGAAATTTACCTCTGAAGCTTTCACATCCAACTGCACAATTTCACATCCACGCTTCAGATCGGGACGCAGGTAGTTTATCCATCGCAGTCTGCAGCTCTTGCCGCTCATTATATTCTCTTAAATTTCTTATGCTCCCATTTATACTAACTATGTGCCGATGTACCATTGATATAAAAGCTATATGTAAACAACTCACCATTCAGGAAGACAAAACCAGTTGAATGGAATCCAATAGACCCTGGTTCACAACCCGGCAACTGATATGAAGGAGCCCCACCAACTGCAAGCCCCACAGACATAACCTTAGGATGGCCTACAGGATCCACAACCAAATTGTTCATAAAATCAGAACCCTTACTGTTTGCCCGAGGGCTCTTTTTGGCATCCGAATTAGTAGGTTTCATCTCAACATTCTGCTGAGGATCATCTGAACTAAATACAAAAATCCGAGAAAATAACCTAATCGGTAGCCCATCCCTTGAATCCATCTTCTCAGAATTAAAGCGAAAATCAAATCCAAAGTCCTAATACCTACTTAAACGAAAATCGACTCCAAGCTTTGAAAAAACCAAAAACCCAAGCGGCAACAGGACCGCCAAGGCGCTCAGACTAAGCTTAGGATTTAAGCTCAAACTCATGCTCTTTCTTGAATCAGTGGTTGCCGCAGTTGAAGAAGACCCTGAAGATCCTAATAAGGGAAAACAATAAAAACAGAATCATTGAGAACGTGCAACCAAATTAGCCCAAACCTTCTACACTGTAATTAACAAAATTCAATTCATAATGCTCTACAAATATTCATCTTACCATCAGAGGAATGCGGAGCAGGGGAGGTCTTATTGGCAGCTTCAAAAACCTTGGCATCAGGTGAATCTGGGGAAATATTCAGAAGCGCTCTCCTATTTCCCAGCTGATCTCGGGTTCCATCCCTTCTCCATAAGAAGACCCTGCACAGCAGCCACAGGAAAAGATTGAGAACGCATATACGTGAATGCAAAAGTGGACCAGACTGATTACTATCATGAATTACTATCATGAATTACACAGCGATGCCTGGTTCGATTTGCAAATTAGAGAGATGAGGGGGGACCTTCACGTCGGGTCTGGAGGGCAGGTATTTGTCATGGTTGTCCTGCGCCATGTTTCGCTCATGCATGAAATGTCAAAAGTATACGCCATGCAATCTTATAGTATTTCTACGCTCGATTGGCTAGTAATAAATGTTGACAACGCCTAGTGTATGTTGCAAAGTTCTACAAGCTGTCATTATGCCTATGCTCCCCGAGCTTTTCTGCCTAACCAAAGTCTAATTGACTATTTATTTGATAAATAATTTTGAAATACAATTCCATAACTAATTATAATTATTTCAAATAAAATCAAATAATCTTATTATGTTTAAATAATCTTATTATAAAACATAATATTGAAAACCCTAAAATTAACCCCATACCAATATATAAAGTATAATATTGAAAACCCTAAAATTAAGCACCATACCGATATCTACTCCATTTAAAAATACACAAACCCATTTCACGAGGTTTACTATGATTGATCTATCTTCATGCACGAATCTATATTAACTTATTCACACCAATTCATAAGACCAGTATTTACTAAGATTACTGAGGTTGCTCTTTTCTTAAAGCAGAAACCCATATTAACTTCCGCTTATTATACCTTGGTTGTACTGCACTCGCCCGCTTCGGCACTAATCCTCTTACTAGCGGACTTCCATCTCAAGCAGCTCCTTTTATAAGACCTTGGTCAATCAGTTCCTTTTACTCATATTCATGTGCTACGGATTCTCGAAAAAGAACAGCAGATTCAATGCCATCCTCTTCTACTAGTGATTAATGTGTGAAAACAGCCTCTTCTGGGCATGTCCCTGAGACTAGTGCAATCCGGGCATTTCGGGATAAAACCATTAGCAAGAAATCCCTCTCACCAAGAAGACTAAATGATAAAGAACCTTCCTTGCCTTACTATGATTCCCATCTCAAAATCAAACCTGTTAAAATCAATCTCCCTCACAGGAAAAAGGCACAAACAACCTATTTTTACTAACAGGACCAGGACAGCTCCTTCTGTGCTTAAGCTTGCTCTAGCTTCCCTCACTTCTTGTTATGTGTCCTATTCTCTTAGTCTACTATGCATGGCATGCCTGCTCGTAGGGCCCAGATCTTTCTCTTCCTATTTATGTGCAATTGACCGCGTCAGGAAAGGGAATCAGTGGGGCTTTGCTTTGTTTATCCCGCTAAACAACAGTTATTCTGACAACCGTTATCCTGCCTACTCCTGCCCTTACTAATGGTCAATCAGTTCCTTTCCTTCCCCAGCTTGAAGTTCAGTTCCTTCCATCAACAGTTAAGTCATTAGTACCAGAGCCTATTCTTTCAATTAATCAGTTCTTCCACTTGGCTCAATAGCCAGAGATGAAATAGTGAAGGTTACGTTCACATTTCTAAGCGCGGTTCTTCCTCCATCAGATTAGGCATAATCAACAGGAGAGAGCCAAGCAAGGGTTACGAGAGTAGTGGATGATTTCAGAATTACCCAAACTCGAGCAAGGGTAGCAACGATTACTGATTACCTGACTGAACCACCAGGAGCTTCTTCTATGGAAAAAATGCCATTCTCTGTCCATCAATCCGATTTCATTAAGAAATCGAAATCTTTCATTTTCTCGTGAATTTTGGTTGTTCTTCGCCTTACCAAGTTGATAACATCTACACCGGAAACAAGAACTCTACCAACGGTTATTGCCAACAGTTCCTACGTTCTCTTCTTTTTCCACCAGCTAGGCCATCCAAGGGAAGGGATGACAGCCCTAGCCCTGCTAACTTCACTCTTATGATGATTCAATTGCTTACACCGGCTACTGCTTTCTGGCTTGTTGTCTGGCTGGCTTGCTAGAAATAACTGCTCTCAAGCTCAAAGCTGCAAGAGTCTTGACAGGGCAGGGACTAGCTGCCCCGCAGCCCTTCTTGTTTATTTTTGGTCTTGATGAGTGTTACAAATTCTTTTGCTACTTAATATTGAGTGGATAGACGAAATGTAAAAATAATTTTATTTTATAATTAATGGATATGTAATATTTAAAATATAAAAATATATTAGTGTGAGATAAATAAAATGTTTTAATGTGTTTATTAAATTATATAATTTTATAGAGAGAATTAAAAAATAATTTATAATAATTTTTTTAGTAATTTATTTTATACTTAATATGAAGTTGATATCTCCTGGATGCGGGTGATTAAAGGCACTGGTACAGCACAACAAATGTTGGTTGTCAAGTGGCACGGTCACATGGATACCCATGCTTCCACCCAAAAGCTCACTGTTGATATTAATGGCGTTTTAATGCTTTGTGCGGGCCGAGGAAACCTTATTCTGGTGCATAAGATGACAAATTCGGACCGCCTTTCCCCTGTTCCGCCTCCTCTGATTTGCATTTGTCTCCTTTCTACTACAGAGCCGAGCTCGCACACGTCAATGAGAAGACGATGCCAAATCCTTTGCTGTATTGAGATGGTAGAAGATGGCCACTTCTCGCAGAGTCTTCTTTGCTACTTTCAAACTGCTGCTTCGGCCTTGAATCCTGGATCTGAACCACGGATTAGCGGTCCTCCTACTTCCACTGGCCATTCAATCCTTGGCAGTGCTCCTCCTCCTCCTCGTTAGCCCAATTTCGACCAGGAGACCATGACTCATATGTGTCACATGATGCACTACAGAAGAGGCAGTAGCAGAGGCAGAGCAATTCGCCCCCTTACTGTCCCTCTCTGAATCAACCCCTTCGGACTCTTCCTCCCCCTCGATGACGGCTCATTTCTCGGGTCGTTATCCTGCCACTCGTAGCGGCAGGCGGTGTGCTCAAATGGATGGTTCTCGGAGTACTGAAGAGGCCCCTCAGCCTCCTCCTACTTCTATCCTGACTCTGCAACCCAGTCACTCTGCCCATTTCCAGTTTCGTTGCATGCTATATCGCCCGTGCATTATTGCAACCATTTCCGTAGCTTTTAGAGAGAAGCCTCAAAGCTCTGAAGTCTCAGCTCATAACATTCAGGAGAGGACCAACACCAGCAGAAGAAAAGCCCCTGGCAACAGCTCTAGGATGCGCAGAAACTATGAAGAAGCTCTGGACCGCTTAGGCATAGCTCAGGGATGCAATATTCCATGCAGCTTCAAGAATGTGGATGCAACGACAAGAGATCAACATGATGAGGATAATGACATGGAAGGGTATAGGTGTCTGATTGTGGAAGAACCTCCTCCACCTAATGACACCTAGCTAGCCAAAGTTTTCTTCAGGTTTTGAGTTCCTGGCTACCAACCTTAGGGGTTTTTTCTGCTATTTCTTTTAAGAAAATGTTGTTAATTTTGATGTTTTGTTCAACAAACTCTTCCAATCTGGCGTTACAGGCTGTTACCCCTACGTGGGCAGCAAACACATTTAGTTTTGGACTAGTTTCCCCAGTGCTAGAAGTCATTTACAATTATTGGTTGATAAACATGGCATAATCTGAGACTTGATCTATAGAGGTTGGTGCCTCCTTGTACCATTTTTTGTTACATTAATAGAATTAGTCATATTTAGAAAAAATAAAAATATGAAGTCGATATGTGACATTCAAAAAAATATTAATTTAAAAAAGAAATTTAATATGGATTATAAATTAAATATTTCTATATGCTCGTTAAGTAAAAGATTGAGAAAGTCTATATTCTATTAATAAGCACTTTTAAAAGTATAAGATAAACGTATAATTTATCCAATATTTAATGACACATCTCTTTATTTTCTTTCTCTCTAGCTATATGTGTGTGTGTAGAAAGATGTGGTGTACAATGTAGTATAAAGGATATATAGTCATGTAACATTACATTTAAAATAATAAATAATATTTACATTAACGAATTAAAAATAATTATGAAAAAAAATTAATTGAAACCATAAACAAAATCTTCCATTTCCACCTTAAATTTGCATCAACTTTATATAAAAATATAGAAATTAAAAATTAAAAATTTTAAAATTTACTTTTTAGTACTTATGTGATTCCTTTGCTAGATAATAAGAATCTAATATGTAGAAATAATGCTATTGATATATGTAATTCGATCTGTGTTCAATTGACATGTAATACTTAAAATAAAAATAAAAATAAAATTATCATCACCCATAAATAAAATGTTTCAATGTCCAAATTAAATAACATAATTTTATATGAACTTTATATAGAGAAAAATAAACTAATTTAAATTAAAAAAAAAAATATCTCAAATTTAATGTGGGTTCTAAATCAAATATGGTTATAAATCAAATATGTCAATATGCTTGTCAAGAGAGAGTTCTTATTCCATTAATAAGGCGTTTTTAAGACATGAAAGAAATTTGTAATTACTTTAATATTTAATTTGGAGTTGAGATATAATATTTAAAAAAAAAGGGAATAACCAAATTAATTGAATGATTCTATATATATATATGTGTGTGTGTGTGTGTGTACACAAATAGATAGAAAGATGTGTAATATTTTTAAAAATATTGATAACAAAAATAATTCACTACATATATATTTCCATTTCCAAATATAAGAACCATGTATTAACGTTTTAATATGGAGAATATATGAAAACTAAAATATTTCAATGTCAATTAGACATATATAATATATAAATATATATACAATATTTAATTAGTGTGTTTCTGATAACGATCATATATTCATATTAACTCCAAATTTATGAAAAGGAACCAAATCTATAGAGATTGAAATCTTTCCTCAAATTACATTTTGAGATATTTCATTCCACAAGACACTTACAGAGTAGTAAAAATTAAGTTGGATGGTTCTCATAATAATTTAAATCAAGTTTCATATTAACTCTATGAAATTGTAAAATCGATGATAGGAAAGAAAATAGTTCATTTAAAAAAGAAATATTGAATCTTAAATTTCTTAAAATATATAAATATAATTACAAACAAACATTATTTAATTTAGAATGATTCCTTTTTAAAGTCATATTAATAATTGAAGATTGAATTTTATTTTATTTTTAAGAAGATATAGAGTTAATCATGGAATAATATCGAGCTGATCCAAAAGTAGTTTATAACCTACAACTTCAAGATTAAAGGTAATATTCTGTGATTGAAGCTAACCTTTCTCCTTTTGAAAGTATGGCTATGTTTGGCTATTTGATGTATAGGAAGAAGCTTTATAACATGGAAACCAAGAGGCTCCCTAAATTTGCTTAAAACTCTAGCAAAAACCCCAACCTCCCACTCAAATGAGGTTGACAAGGATGCCCTAATTTGACTCAACTATTGGTGGATAAAGAAAGAGATAAAATTGGAGAATAAAGATAATATTAAAAATACTGTTACTTCCAAATTTAAGCACAAATTATGAGATCATAAGGAGTTAGAGGGGAAAAGGAAGCTAAGGTATTATAAGGAGGTGATCAACTCCACTCTGGTTAACTAGAATTATCTCTCTGTCATCACTAGTGCTAAGAAGAAAATGAAATAAATAAGAACTATCTCCCATAGGTTCTATGTGCAACGAGGTGTTGGTATATTCTCAGAATGACTTGGGATGAAAGAATCTATAACTATGAGATACTGGGAGGATTGAAGATAAAAAACACTTTCTATTGGATTGAAGATGAAAAACACTTTCTATCGGATTTCGTGGCTCTTACTCACATATGTTCTCATCTCCAAAACATCTATTACACTACCAATATTCTCAGAACGGCTTGGGATGAAAGAATCTATAACTATGAGATACTGAGAGGATTGAAGATAAAAAACACTTTATATCGGATTGAAGATGAAAAGCACTTTCTATAGGATTTCGTGGCTCTTACTTACATATGTTCTCATCTCCAAAAAATCTATTACACTATCAACTTCTTGACTTGTTCAGTTAGAAAAATTGTAGTGATGTAGGAAAGCTTATTTCCATTCTCTCTGAATATAGAAAATATATATTAATAAGTCTTAATTAATCTCTTACTCTTTTAAGGTTCAATAAAGCTGTAGTGATCTAGGAAAGCTTATTTCCCTTCTCTCTAAATATAGAAATAATATATTAATAAGTCTTAATTAATCTCTTACTTTTTTAAGGTTTAATCGACCTTATTAATTTCAGAGTTGTTTTTAGTGCGATTTTTTGGAGATTCTGGTGACAGAATCCGGCGGAAAATATTGAGGTTAAATCTTGATTTGTATTATTTAAAATGGTTTTTTAACTGCATATTTGGATTCAACACCCTGAAAAACCTCTAGGACGCTTTGATTGTGTAGAAATTACCTATCAAACTTGCGATTTCAATAAATTGCTGCCTGATTTTAGAGAAATTTGGCTGGAAAAACCCACCGGAAAAACCTCCAAAAAATCTCACTGAAGACAACTGCATTAATTTGGGTGGAAGTTTATCATCATCATCAATTATAAATTAAAATTAATCTTTAATCATATTAATTATAAATATTATACATTTTAAAATTATTATGCAACATTAATTTAATAAAAAAAAATTAATAGTTTACTAAAGGAATAGTTGAATTGGATGATTTTTTTGGTATTTTTAGTAATTTTTTAATAAATTTATTTAAAATTTAATTAAAAACTAGAAAAACTATAATTATAAGTAGTTAACTTTACATAATTTTAATATCATAAAAGTTTTTTAAAATATGAATTATTTTTATGTTTACAAATACAATACCATGTAATTTCCATGCAGGAAGTGTAAACTTAATTGGGGATTTATGTGATAATGGAGGGTTATGTCTTTCTGGAAAAGGCATATGCAGATACTAAGAAGTTAATAACATACGTAAGAACTTAGAGGTTATACCCGTAGCCATTTGAGATACCAAATCAACAAAATTATTCGTTCGTTTATCAACCCGATTATTTATTCATCTACAAGCCCAATTACTCATTCCTTTACATTATTCGTCTACGAGCCCAATTACTCATTCCTTTACATTAGATACAAAATACCGTATAATTTACACATTAAAACATTACAATCATCCAAAATCATATCTTAAAATTTCTAATTATAAATAAATTCAAACCCTAATTTATACAGGCCACATACACATTGTTATTTCCAAAATCCATGTTAAAAAAGCTCAATATATCTAAATGTACAAGTTTTTTTTTAATAAGATTGTTACAATGGCTTTATAAATTATATATATATATATATATATTATTTTTTTTTTTTTAACCTAACATGATATTATAATCTTTTCAATAGCTTTCAAAAAAAAATTCTCTTCTTTTTATTTTGGGGTTTATTTTTTTAATAACTTAATATTTTCCTTTAACTTAATGTAATTATATTTTAAAGTAATATTATATATAATTATATTATATATAAATAATAATATTATATTGGGGGTTTATTTTTTAATAACTTAATATTTCCTCTGAGTTAGGATAAGTTAATGTAATTATATTTTAAAAGTAATATTATATATAAATAATAGTATTTATAAAGTGAAGTACGTTAACTTTAAATTTATTAAATTTTAAATATAGAAATTTTATAGTTTAATTTTATTTCATGTAAGTAATAATTAAATGGAATTTTGCATATTTGATTATATACTTATCACTATAATTTAATTTGTGTTTTGTATGGGAGAGGATGGAGGTGATGACTATGAATGTGTAAGAGGCCAAAGAAGGACAACCCATCTTGTACACAGACTTGTGGAGCCAATGAGCGATAGTCATGAACGAATTGGGGTGGATAATGTGAATTGGGGTGGATAATGGCTTATTATGATATTCGTTGGGTTAAGTATGTTATGGAAGGGTGGTTGCAATTTATATAGTTGCTTGAGAAGCTCCTCATATATGTATCTTGTGGGAAGTAGCTATTTTTTGCAAACATGCCATGCCATTCTTGGAAAAAGAAAGTTAAGGAACTCAGTAGACTAATATTGTCAAATGGGGCATGGAGATAGTGTTGCATGCAGAGTTGGTGATCATTCTCAGTTAGAATTTGCTCAACATGGAACACACAAATTCAAGTGCACCGAAATCACAAAGGAACAATCTCAAGTTTGCAGTTTTCTTCATCTATATTCTAAACTTTTCCTTAGTGATGGTATCAATGTTTTTAAGGAATTTTGGTCTCATTCCATTCAAGTGCTACATTCCCTCTTTTGGCTCATTAACTCTACATGGAATTTTCTACATGGTGCTCTAAGGTTCTTAAACCTTTACACAACCTTCTTACCCTCTTGGCCTCTCTGGTTGGGTTCTTGACTTCTTGGTTTATCATTGGGTTTCCTACTCAGGCTCTTCTCTCTTTTTTCATCCCCTTTGGACTCACTCCCATTCTACCCTAACTCCTCCAACTCTCTATATCGACCTATGTGTTTCTTTTCATCATTGTGTTTCAGCTAATTCATTTAAACTTATTCGACTATATATGATATCAGTAAACTTATTACAGTAGATTATAAGTCATGGTTGGTTTACAAAATGAAAAAATTCACCACAACTCGCTGACTTATTTAACTATATGATATCAGAAAAATTATTATAATAGATTATAGTTCCTAATTTCCTTGGAAAATAAAAAAATCCACCCCATAAACTTATCGAAATTTGACCCATTTCTTGATCGTCAAATTCCAGATAATATCTGAAATATGCAATCCATACGAATTATGCACCTCCTTAATGTATACACTAATCAAGATTTCTATTAATATTGCGAGACGCTTAAGCCACGCGACTGACGGATGATGTCATCAACTACTGAAGTCCACGCACGATTTTGAATTTCAACAACAGTTTAAGTAATTTTATTACAATTACATATAATAATGGTGATTGAACTGAAACTTCCCAAGGCTCACAGAGTCGAACGATGTCATCAAGTGACTAAAATTTCGTAGTTAGAAAACACGGATTTATTTACATAAATATATATGATCCATTCGGTTTAAAATACAAATTAGCACAATGAGGTAGGTATATGACTAGCAAAAAACAAAAAGAATAGATAATAACACCTGCGCAGTCACAACCGGCCTCGAACTATCATCAGGCAACCCCTTCCTATTCTCCAACCTTTGGTTTCCGCCCCTTGGATTCCGCCAATGCGATATAGCGATGCGATCTGATCACAATCGCATATCGTTATAAGTAAAGGCCTTGCCCTTAGGTCTCCCCATTCTGTGATCTGTCATCGGGTCTGCGTCATCGCATCGCACATGTGAAAGTGTGAAGGCTCCGCCCCTTAGTTTCCACCGATGCGATATTGCGATGCGATCTGATCTGATCGCATATCGCTAAAAGTAAAGGCCTTGCCCTTTGGTCTCCCCATTCTGCAATCCGCCGTCGGGTCTGCGTTATCGCATCACACATGTGAAAGTGTGAAGGCTCCGCCCCTTGGTTTCCGCCAATGCGATATTGCGATGCGATCTGATCACAATCGCATATCACTATAAGTTAAGGCTTTGCCCTTTGGTCTCCCCATTCTGCGATCCGCCGATATTGGGATGCGATCTGATTGCAATCGCATATTGTTGTTTATCGATCTGCGATCCTCCATTACTGTTGCATTGAAGAGAGCCGAAGTTTGAGGCATGCTGGAGCATGCTAAGGCATGAGCCGGAGTGGAGGACAGGATATGATATCCGGAACCACTTAAAACAATGCCAATGAACCCTGCGCTTCTCAAATGCAGAGATCCGTTGATTAGAAGCCAATTATCTGGCTTGTCCTGGGTAGGTAGGCGTCACTCCATCTCACCACACCCCTGTCCCGTCATATTTAATGCCCTTCTATACACCCGCATCCGGGAGAGCTGCATCCCTTTGGACCAATATTTTGCACTCCTGATTTTGATCCCGATTTTGAATTATGTCTAGAGCTCCAGTGAGAAGAGTGTGCCCATTTTCCACCCCCAAATTGGCAAGTAGATCAGTGACCTTGTTTCCTTCGCGTTTAACGTGATTGAATATGATGGCACGATTGGTGTGAAGCAATTGTTTTATTGCATCCAATCTGGCTTCGAGTCTCCAATTGTTGGAAATTTGATGTGCATGTGCTTCATTGAGGAGTTGATTGGCCATGTTGATGAGGATTAGGGAATCACCTTCGATCTCCAGAGGTTGGAAGCCATGACGCTGGAAAGGAGTAATCCTTGCTAGAGACCCTCTAGTTCAGCCGAGTTGTTCGTGTCCCCCCCAATGTTTCCGAAGTAGATTAGGAGAGGCGAACCCTCATGATCTCTAAATATGCCACCAAATCCTGCTTTGCCAGGATTGCCCTTTGAAGCTCCATCAAAGTTGAGTTTGAAAGTATGCTTTGGAGGGGGGTCCATAAGTGCTTTCTGATGTTGTTGCCTTCTAAAGATCTGTGATTGTGAGTACCTTGTGGGAGTTGTATGTTCCAATTTTCCCAGATGCCTTTCTCATTTGCAAGAGTGGGAAAATCTTTCGTATGCCAAGTTTGAAGCGCCAAGGTCTCTTTAAGATTGAGACAAAAGTTTCCCCAAATGATTTCTATAGGAGCGCTTTGATCTTTGAATATGCGCTTGTTTCTTTCTTTCCATATTGTCCAGAGGAGAAGGCCGGGAATCATTCTCCATAATTGGTTGAGTAGTTCACTTTTATATGGGTTCTAGTGCCAATGATGAATGGAGTTGATTATATCTTCAAACACTCTGCATCTTTTTTGACAACGGAAGCTAGCCTTCTCCCATAGTTGGTTGGCAAGAGTGCAAGAGTCCAAGAGGTGTTGGAGCGATTCCTCCTGAGAATTACAATTGGGACATATGGAGGGCCCCTGAAAGTTTCTTTTCCTAAGATTGTCCCAAGTGAGGATTTTCTGGTGCCCAACAAGCCAGAGGAATAGGGAGACTTTGGGCCAAGTACCCGGTGACCAGATTCTGCCCCAGATAGGATTCAGGGGCATTGGATCATTGCATATAATTTTATAAGCCTCTTTGGTGGTGAAGGAACCTTTTGGGGTATATCCCCATCTCAAAATATTCCTGCCTTTAGATGATCTAATGCGTCGATTCTGGAGCTCACTCTCCATGACCTCTTTAGTCTGGTTATCTGCATTCCTAATCAGCCTATCGATTTGCTTCCATTGTCTATACCCCTGTTCTGTCTCTGGAATCCATTGTTGCTAGATGGATTCCTTTTGTTGCTCCTCCCACTCTTGGCAAGGAGGCAGTCTATAGATGTCGTTGAGCTTTGGTAGTTGGTTCCATGCATCCATCCAGAACCGAGAAGTGTTGCCATTCCTTATTTCCCAAAAGTTGTGTTTTTGGATCAGCAAGAAGTGTTGTCTCACAGCGTTCAATATTAGTGATCCATTTTCAGTTGGAGTGAATCTAATTAGCTCCTCCGTTGGTTTGTGATTGGCATATTTGGCTGTCCAAATGGCTGCCCATGGCTTATTGGGAGCAGAGAGCCATTTCCACCATATTTTTGCACCCATGATGACATTACTGTGATCACGATCTCTCAGGCCTATACCCCCTTTTTCTTTGGGTTTGCATGTTGTCGTCCATTTTGCTAAGGCCCATTTGCGATTTGTGCCAGTTGCACCCCATAGAAAATTGTGTTGTATAGCTTTTATCTTTTTAAGGACCCATTTAGGCGCTGCCAAGATTGAGAAAAGGTAGAGAGGCATTGCCTGTAGCATAAATTTGATTAGCACTAATCTACTAGCTGTGTTCAGAGTTATATGAGTCCATAAAGTGAGACGAGATTCAAGTTTCTCAAGGAGCATACGCCAAGAGGCGTGCTTGATGGCAGAATCATTTAAGGGAGCTCCAAGGTATTTGGAAGGTAAGGAGGCTATGGAGAAACCCAGAATGCGGGCAATAGCATGTTGAGTAATAGGGGGGGTGTGAAAAAAGAAGATCCGTGATTTGGCTGTGTTTATGCTCGTCCTTGAAGCATCAGAGAAATCATTCAAAAGGCATTTAAAAAAGGAGGCTTCCTAAACAGAAGGGTACCCAAAAAACATGTTGTCATCCACGAACTATTGACGAGTGATGGCTGGAGAATTGTGTATGGATAGACCTTTGAGATGCTGGGAGAGGAGGGCATGTTTGATATGGCGACCCAGACCTTCTGCCATTAGAACAAAAAGGAAGGGAAAGTGGATCTCCTTGTCAGATACCTCTAGAGGGGCTGAAAGGTTGAGAGGGTATGTCATTTATGAGGATAGAGAAAAAAGTTGTGGAAATTAAACTCAGAATCCATCGAACCCACATTGGGGAAAAACCAAAGGCTGTTAGCGTTTTTTGAATATAAGTCCAGCTTAACTTATAAAAAGCTTTAGAGAGGTCAATCTTGAGAATCATACCTGCCTGTTTGGAGTGCTTGAGGTAGTGTATGATTTCATGAGTGAGGATAATGTCGTCCAATACTTGTCTTCCTTCTACGTATCCAAATTGTTCAAGCGATATGAGCAAAGGCAAGAGCGGCTTCAACCTGTTAGCAATGACTTTGGATATCACCTTGTAAATAACATTGCATAGAGCGATTGGACGGAATTTGTCCGGAGTGCTAGTATTCTCTTCTTTTGGGATGAGGGCGATGAAAGTTGAGTTCAGAGAGGGCAGAAGCCAATGAAGAGTGCACAATTCCTCCACCACTAGCCAACACCTCCTCTTTGATAAGATCCCAGAAAGAGTGGAAGAAGGTAGTAGTGAAGCCATCCAGACTAGAAGCTTTGCCCTCCTTGAGCTGGTTCATGGCCAAATCCACCTCCTGAGGCATTACTAGTCGAAGAAGAAGTTGGTTGTGTTCTTCTGTGATGCTTTTTGGCACATTTTGAGTGATATTTTCTATAGCAGGTCGTCTATCAATTTGGGGTTCTTGATGGACCTCCTGGAAGTGATTGATAAACTCCTATTTGATCTCTGCATGGCTTTCCACTCTTTCCCCCTCGCGCTTTTGTATGAAAGAGATGGTGTTGTGCATTCTTCTCTTTATTCTAGTTCTGTGGAAGAATTTAGTGTTCCTTTCTCCTTCTTTTAGCCATCTAATTCTAGATTTTCGCTTCCAGAGAATTTCTTCCTACTTTCTTCTCTCCTCCAATTGATTGTGGATGTGCTTTTCCCATTCCAAAGTCCCTTCCTTGAAGCTCTCTGTGATTATCTATTGCTGTAGTTCTCTCATTTCTTTGTTTAGATCTTGCTGAGCTTGGAAGATGTTGCCAAAAGTCTCTTGATTCTAGCGCTTGATTTGGGATTTCAGGAATTTGAGTTTTTGTTGAAACTGATACATTTTTGATCCCTCTCGTGAAGGGAAGTTGGTCCAGGTGGATCTAATGAGGTCATTGAAGGCGGGGTGGGTGAGCCAAAAAGCTTCGAAGAGGAAAGGACATCTGGTAGAGTTGCCTGGTCTTTACCATTGGAGAGAGATAGGCCAGTGATCTGAGCCTGAAAATGGAAGAATTGATGTTGAGATGTCACCTCCAAGATGCAATGCATTATCTGAGATGAGGAATTTGTCTATTTTGGAAGCAATTTGATGTCTCCCAACCCTGTGATTTCTCTAGGTGTGCATTCCATTGCAGAATTGTAGATCAATTAGCATATTGTTTTGGATAAAATATTTAAAGTGACCATTTTCCTGTTTCGGCTTGGCTCGGCCTCCTTGCTTTTCCTCCAGCTTGGTGATCATGTTGAAGTCTCCTCCAATGATCCAAAGAGGATGGAGTCTATTGAAGTTGAGCACTTCTATTGTGTCTAGAAGAGCAATTTTGTTTCCTGCTTCTTGTGGGAAGTAGACGTTGGAGAGATGGCCATGAATGTTGGTTCTAATTATATGAAAAGTAGCCTGTATAATGTGATGGGAGGCATGAAAGTCTGAGAGAGTTATAGCTTTTATGTTCCAGGCAATTGCCAGTCCCTCGAAGGCACCCGAAGCATCCACTGCAACTGAGTGACAACCTGGCCATGCTCTAGAGAGGATGTTTCCAAGTGTGTTACTATTACATTTCGTTTCTTGCATAAAGAAGATCTGGGGCTGCTCCTGCTTTATCATGTAATTTATCATTCTGAGTTTTCCAGGGCTATTGAGCCCTCTTAGATTACATGAACTGAGCTTCATGATTCACTATTTCTGGTGGGCTTGTAGTACTTTGTCAACTTAGCGTATCTGCCTGATTCTACCAGGATTTTCCCTATTGCAATAGTTCTTGAAGATCTATCTTTCTTCCATGTTTTTTGGAGTCTTTAGGAAAGAAGCTGCCATGCCATTGACTGCCTGGTTGTATGCCCAATTGTTATTGCTGGTAAGCCCTAGAGATGATGACTTCCAAGGTATTGAGCTGATGCTCTTGAATCTTGTCATAGTCTTTCCCTCTGCATGCTTGTTCAAGCTCGAAAGTGTCAAGTCCTCCCAAATCAATGCTTTTCGGTTCTTCTTCCATATGTTGTGTCTGACTGCTTTCTGCTGAGGTGATTGCTAAGTGCAGGTTCTGGCTTGGGATACCGTCAACATCCATTCCATTAGGTTTCCAATCAGGGTCCTTTCGAGCCATTTTAGGAATCCCAATGTTGTCACTCAGGGGCAAGGGAGTGGGAGAAGAGCCAGACAGAGGGGGGGGAGAGGTCGTGATGATCAACGGTGGGATTTGAAAAATGTTCTGAGGTGGGTCTTCTGAAGATTTAGCAAGAACCTCAAAGCTATTGTTAGTGGAGGGAATGGAGGCAGCGTCCTACATGGGATTTTTCTTGGAGGAAGGTTTTTTATGCGACCTTTTTCGATTTGGGACCTTTGTAAAGCCATCATGAGCCGACTTGTCTGAGGGGTTAGAGGTTTGGGGTTTAGCATTTAGAGGGCAGTCCCGAAAAAGGTTCCCATGGGCATGACACTTGCGACATCAAAAGGGTACATGTTCAAAATATAAGGGTTGGATCCATTCAAAGTCATCATGATAGAGACTTACCGAGTCCGAAAGGGCTTTGTCCAGGTGCATGAAGACACAAATACGGGCATAGGAGGTGTATCTACACAGCTTCGTTTCCTCAAATTTTTTTATAAACTCCCCCTAGCCCCTTGCCAATGTCTCTCAGCGATTCTTCATCCTAGTATTCCAACGGGAGCGAGTACATCCGGATCCAAACTGGTGCTCAGCTGAAATCCTCCTTCTCAAGGTTAAATCTCTCTACCCATTCCCTTAAATACAGATCGGTGAATTGAAGAAGTAGGGACCTTCATCCATAGCCCTATTCCGGTCTTTGATGCAAATGAAAATCACAGTGAAAAACCCTTTTGGTCCTAGCTACAAGGTGACATGTCCCTTGGGTTTCCATTTGGAAGAGATCCATCCTTGCAAAGATTTTTCAGTCGGCCAGTATCCAATAAATTTTCCAATGAGTGCATGGTCCTTCATGTACTGGATTTGACCATTGATTCTATGGCTAAGAAGTTCTATCTTGGGTCGTTCGGCTGCTATGGGTTTGCATGTCATTGAAGTAACCTTGGGCATTTCCTGTTGCCCAATCTTTCCTTCTTGTACTTCACTGCGCCTGTCTGACTGATCAGTGGGAGCATTTGTCGTATCTTGCATTGGGTAATCTCTTGTATCCGTGTTTACTTGTTCTGGACTGGGAGGCTTTATCGGTTTCTTCGCTTTATTATCTCTCTCAACTGAGGGGGAAGGCTTTGAGGCCCCCCCCTGACGATCAGCCATTGCAGTGCGGTCTATGCCAGCAAGCTGTTGTCACGAGGAGGAAGGCTGATGGAAAATAGATGTAGGGAGGGTTCAGATTGCGCCGTTGCAGGGGCGAACAGAAAACGCTAGGTTGCAGAGTGCACTCCTCACAAACCGATGAGGTATTATAAAAATCCGCACATTTCTTTTCAAAAATTATATTAATAATTATTAAAAGTATAGTAAAAAATTAATATTAATACTAGTTAATATAATATTAATAAATGCTATATTTATATAATTACATTAATAATTATTAAAATATAGTAAAGATTTAATATATATATATATATATATATATATATTTTTTTTTTTCTAAGTAAAAGTAATCTATTAATATGTACAGAAATATATAAAGAGGACAAGGCCTCGACCAAGGTATCGTAGAGTATCAACCAAATCTGGACTGCCCCAACATTGGGGAAACCAGTCCAGTGAGAGGAGAAACCTCAAAAATGGTATCACTTCTCAAGTCCAGACCCCACAAAAGAAACAATAAGATGGTTCCTTGACGATTAGTCCAGATAGGAACAAAAACCTAAGCAACACTAGCAAAAAACAAAAAGACCAGATAATGAACACCTGGGTAGCCACAGCCAGCCTCGAACTATCATCAAGCAACCCCTACCTATTCTCCCTCTCTTGGTTTCCGCCGATGTGATATTGCGATGCGATCTTATCACAATCGCATATCGCTATATGTAAAGGCCTTGCCCATTGGTCTCCCCATTTTGCGATCCATCATCGGGTCTGCATCATCGCATCACACATATGAAGGTGTAAAGGCTCCACCTCTTAGTTTTCGCCGATGCGATATTGCGATGCGATCTGATCGCAATCGCATATCACTATATGTAAAGGCCTTGCTCTTTGGTCTCCCCATTCTGCGATCCGTCATCGGGTCCGCATCATTGCATCGTACATATGAAGGTGTAATGGCTCCACCCCTTCATTTCCGCCGATGTGATATTGCGATGCGATTTGATCGCAATCGCATATCGCTATATGTAAAGGCCTTGCCCTTTGGTCTCCCCATTCTGCGATCCACTGTCGGGTCCACATCATCACATCGCACATATGAAGGTGTAAAGGCTCCACCCCTTGGTTTCCGCCGATGCGATATTGTGATGCAATCTAATCGAAATCACATATCGCTATATGTAAAGGCTCTTCCCTTTGGTCTCCCCATTCTGCGATCCGCCGGTCCTCGTATAATTGTCGATCACCATTGCCATCGCAACCTACATGGAAGGCCTTTCAAAACTTGAACCACCAGAAGGGCGCGTGGCAGCAGAGCTGCCCCCTTCACCATGCTGAATGCCACCGAACAGGCCATGCGAGGTGAAGAGGGATTCTTCGATCACGTTCTTACCAGTATCCCTGCAATTACTGTGACTAGGAGCACCTTCCTAAGCCTTCTCCTTCTCAACTATTTCATTGAATTCCTTCATTTGTGCATCAGTTGCAATAGAAGATAATTCATTAGCTTTCAGAGTAGTGTTACTCTTCATCCCTATGTTGGCAAGAAGGTCATCCACCTTATTACCTTCCCGACGAATATGTTTGAAATTAATTGCCCTATGGGCTCTGAGCCAATCTTCAACAAGTTCCAGTCTTTCGGCCAGCCTCCAACTGTTGCCAATTTTGTTTGAGGGAGTCCCCTGCATAATTTTGTTCACCATATTTATTAGTATTTGAGAGTCGCCTTCAATGATGAGAGGTAAAAAATCATGTGACTGAGCTAAAAGGAGTCCTTGCCATAACCCTTCAAGCTCTACTGAGTTATTAGAGTCCCATCCTTTTGAGCCTACAAAAGTTAGAAGGATGGCCCCTTTATGATCTCTGAAAATTTCTCCAAACCCGGCTTTACCTAGATTGCCTTTTGAGGCTTCGTCAAAATTCAGTTGGAACACATTCTGAGGAGGAGGGATCCATTTGTCTGAGATTGGACTTTTTGCTATAGTTTTGGCTGAAAGTTTCAATTCTTGATTCCAATGTAGATTCCAGTTGTCCCAAATAGTCTTTTCTTGTGGCAGTGAGGGAAGGTCGTCGTCATGCCAAGATTGGAGTAGAAGAGTTTCCTTGAGGTTTTAATAGACATTGTTCCAGATGATGTCCATAGGCATTGACTGATTCTTGAAGATGCGTTTGTTTCTCTCCTTCCATATAGTCCACATAAGCAGGCAGGGGATAAGCTTCCATAAGGAGTTAAGAATCTTGCTCTTATAAGGATTTCTTACCCAATTGCGAACAGTGGTAGGGATGTCTTCCTTGATTCCGCTATCCCTTTGACATCTAAAACTAACTTTTTTCCAGAGCTTATGAGCCAGAGGGCATGTGTTCATGAGATGCAAAGTGGTTTCTTCTTCCTGATTGTAATTGGGGCAGATCGAAGATCCATGAAAGTTTCTCTTTTGTAGATTATCCCAGGTGAGGATTTTGTTCCGACAAAGCAGCCAGAGGAAAGTGACCTTTGGCCATAAGTTGGGAGCCCAGATAGCTGTCCACAGTGGATCTTTGAATGTAGATTCTTTTATGATTATGTTGTAGGCTTCATGTGTTGTGAACATTCCCCTGTCTTCATATCCCCATCTAAGTACATCCTTCTTTTCTGAATACCTGATTTTCTGATTGGAGAGTTCCGTTCCAAGGATCAGTTGATTTGACTCCAAGCCATTCTGGATAATGTGATCAGGATTTACCCATTGCCTGAAGCCATGTGATAGGGTGGGCTTCCAATATTGATTGATCTTATCAAACCTTTGACCTTCCCAATTGGGAATTTGGTGAGGATTAATCAAATCTTTTAATCTATGTTGTTGCTTCTAGGAGTCCTCCCAGAATCTCGCAATAGTACCATCCCTGACCTCCCAGAAGCTATGTTGCTAAATTAGATTTTTATGCTGCTTTGCTGCATTCCAGACTAAAGAACCCGATCCTATATCAGTGAGTCGGATGAGATCCTCAGCATGTCTGTTATTGGCACATTTGGCTGTCCATAGAGTGGCCCAAGGAGTGTGGGGTGTAGTGAGCTAGTTCCACCAGATATGTGCTCCCATAACAATATTGCTATGATGAGGATCACGAAGCCTAGTCCCTCCTAAGTGCTTAGGAAGACATACTTTTTCCCATTTAACTAGAGCCCATTTGCATTTCTTACCTGAGTTACCCCATAGAAAGGATCGTTGGAGCTTTTTTATTTCTTTGAGAACCCATTTAGGTGTTGCTAAGATTGAGAAAGATACAGTGGCATAGATTGAAGAACAGATTTGATTAAGACGAGGCGACTCGGCCAAGTTGAGGGATCTGTGGGTCCATGAGTCATTACCATGGTTCCCTCAATACCATCTATCTAATACCATGGGCCCATTACATTATTACTAACTACTTGTGGTCCCTTATATGATTCGGGTTAACCACCTCATTTATTACTATGGCCCATCCCATTATTACATTATTCCCTTGGGTACCTCCCTTTGTACCCCATATTATCCCCCCTAGGTATATAACAATCCAAGAAGAGAGACGCGCCTCTAATTTTTCAAGGAGCAAATTCCATGAGGAGTGTTTCAGGGAGACATTAGTAAGGGGAGATCCTAGGTAGTTGGATGGAAGAGTGGCTATCAGGAAACCCATAATTCGAGCAATGGGGGCTTGGGCAGCTACAGGGGTATGAAAGAAGAAAATTTGAGATTTGGCTAGAAGCTCCAGAGGCAGCTAAAAAAATGTTTACCAGAGATTTTAACTTGCGAGCTTCTTGGACTGAAGGATGCGCATAAAGAATGTTATTGTCTACAAATTGCTGATGGGTGAAGGGAGGGGAGTTGGAAAAGGAGAGGCCTCATAGTTATTGTGAGTGAAGTGCATCTTTGATGCATCTACCCAGACCTTCCACCATGATAACAAACAAAAAGGGAGATAAGGGATCTCCTTGACGAATACCTCTAGAAGGATGAAAGGGAGAGGAAGGAATTCCATTGATCAGGATGGAGAAGAAGGTGGATGAAATGAGACTCATAACCCATCTAACCCATCGAGGGGAAAAACCAAAGGAACTTAGCATTTTTTGAATATAACTCCATCTGAGACTATCAAATGCTTTTGATAGATCTATCTTAACTAGCATACCTAATTTTTTATGCTGCTTCAAAGAGTGGCTGATTTCGTGCATTAGGATAATGCCATCCGTGATTTGCCGGCCCTCCGCATACCCTGATTGCTCTGAGGAGATAAGTAAAGGGAGCAACAATTTAAGCCTTGAAGCAATGAATTTGGAGACTATTTTGTAAATGACATTGCACAACACTATAGGCATGAATTTGTCAGGGGTTCTAGACTGCACTTCTTTAGGAATGAGGGTAATGAAAGTGGCATTCATGGATGGGAGCATCCATCTATTGGCTCTAGATTCTTCCACGACTTGCTAGACCTCCAATTTGATCATCTCCTAGAAATTGTGAAAGAAGTTAGAGGTAAACCAGTCAAGACCTAGCACATTTCCTTCTTTTAGCTGTTGGACTGCTTTTTCCACCTCCTGTAAAGTAATCGGCTGGAGGAGCAGCTGATTATGTTCCTTAGTGATGATCCTTGGAATGTATTGGATTATTTTTTCAATGGCCTCCGTCCTATCTATTTGAGTGTCATGAGGAACCTGTTTGAAGTATGTCAGAAGTTCTTGTTCTATGGCTGCATGGTCCTCAATTTTTTCTCCTTGTTTGTTCTGTATATGGCTAATGGTGTTGGTCATTCTCCTTTGGATCATAGAGTGGTGAAAGAAATTTGTATTCTTTTCACCTTCATTTAGCCACCTGACCCTTGATTTTTTCCTCCAAAGAACTTCTTCTTGCTTGTCTCTTTCCACGATTTGAGATTGTAGGTGTGTTTCCTGCTCCGAAAGTTGCTCTGTTCACCCTTCTGTGATGATTTTTTGTTGCAGTTATGTCATTTCTTTATTTAGTGCATTTTGTGCCTGGATTATATTCCCAAAGGTAGACGGGTTCTATTGTTTGATATGAAATTTGAGACTTTTTAGCTTTTGGTGGAATTGGAACATTTTTGATCCCTCCAAAGGCTTGAAGCTTTTCCAGATTGTGTTGACGAAGTTGTTGAAATCTGGATGTGACATCCAGAAGGCTTCAAAGCGAAAGGGCCAACGTGCAGTGTTGCCTGGTTTGGTCCATTGGAGTGCGATTGGCCAATGACCAGAACCTGTGAGGGGAAAAATTGAGGCTGAGAGGTCTCCACCTAAATGGATAGCATTATCAGAGAGAAGGAATCGATCTAATCGTGAGGCTATTTGATGAGGCTCTACTCTTTTATTGTTCCAGGTAAAAACTCCATTATTGAAGGGTAGATCAATGAGCTAGTTATTCTGGATGAAGTCCTTTAGATGACCACCTTCTTTATCTAGTCTGCTTTTGCCTCCCCTTTTTTCCTCCAATTTGGTAATCATGTTGAAGTCCCTCCCCCCCCCCCCCCCCCCCCATGATCTAGAGTGGGTGGGTCCTTTCAGTGTTGATTAGTGATAGAGTATTCAGTATGTATATCTTTTGAGTAGCTTCCCGGGGAAAGTAAACATTTGTTAAATGCCCATGGATATTTGTCCCTATTATATGGAATGAAGCCTGAATGAAGTGCTTGTTCATGTGTAAGTTGGAGAGCATGATTGTCTGTGAATTCCAGATGATTGCAAGACCTCTTGATGCCCCTAATGCATCTACTGTAATTGCAGTACAACCTGGCCAAGCTTTGGCCATGGTTTTTTCCAGAGTTGCTGAGTTACACTTGGTTTCTTGTGTGAAGAAAATGCTTGGTTTTTCTTGCTGAATCATGCTTTTTATCGATCTGTACTTCCCAGGGCTATTAAGCCCTCTAATGTTCCATGAGATGAGCTTCATGATGAGATATTAGAGAGGGTGGTATAGTACTTCGTGAGCTTGGAGTATCTTCCCAATTCCACTAGCATTCCCCCAATGCGAATGGTTTGTTGGAGGTATCCGTTTTTCTTCCTCTCTTCTTATTATCTTTGTTGAGGGTCTTTCCATCCCATTGACTTCTAGGTTGTATTCCAAGGGTTCGCTGTCTTTGAGTTCTTGATAAAATTATTTCCAGGTTGTCCAGCTGTCTTTTTGTAATCTTGTCATAAATTTTTGTTTTACAGGCTTGCTCTAAGCCTAGAATATCCAGGTCTCCTATACCTATGCTTTATGGTTCCTCTTCCATGCTTTGGGTTTCATTTCTTTCTTCTGTATTTCCCTTTGTATCCTTCAAAGTGGTCTGCTCATTATCCACCTCCATACTTTGAGTGAGCCAGGCGGGAATGTCGCTAGGAGAGGAAGAGCTAGGGTCGATGATTTTCTTTGATTTATGAGGGATCTCTGTGCTGGTAGAGGCTGAGGGAGCTTTTGACTTGCACTGCTCCTTAGAGAGAGCAAGGGAATCAAGATTGTCTAGATTTGGCTGAGCTAGGGACTCGAAGATGTTCTTGGTACTTGGTCTAGGGGGACTATCAACAAAGGTCTTGGGATTAGATCTCTATTTTCTGAGATTCTTTCGGCAATGGGAGACCTTGGTGAATCCATCAGCATCTGATTTTCCAGAAGGAGGAGGGGCTGAGGTTTTTAGGTTGGATGGGCAATCACGGAATAGGTGTCCAAGAGTGTGACATTTCCTATAGTGGAATGGAACATGTTCATAGTCAATAGATTGGATCCATTCAAAATCGTCATGAAAGAGACTTACCGCATACGGCAGAGCATTGTTGAGGTGCATATAGAAACATATACACACATATGAAGTGTATCTTCTGAGCTTGGTCTCCTCTGCAACCTTGAAAAACTCACCAAGACCGTTGCCTATATCTTGTAATGAAGCCTCATCCCAGTACTCCAAAGGGAGGGAGTAGAGGCAAATCTAGATCGGTGCTCAACTGAGATCTTATTTATCTGGGTTGAATCTCTCAATCCAATCTCTTAGATACAGGCCAACAACATTGAAGAAATATGGCTCTCCATTAATGATTCTATTTCTATCCTCCAGACAGTAGAAAATCATTGTAAAGAATCCCTTAAGGCCTAGTTGTAGGGTTATATGATGTTTCAACTTCCATTTGGCTGCAATCCATCCCTGTAGCACTTTTTCTGCGGGCCAAAAGCCAATAAACTTCCCTATCAGAGCATGATCCTTCATATATTGGATTTGTGTGTTAATCTTGCAGCTGGGTAGCTCGATCTTTGGTCTCGTGGCTGCAACTGGCTTCCATGTGGTGGAAGCCACTTTGGGAACCTCCTTAACTATTTCTTTATCCCCTTGAGAGTCCTGTCCTTCTTCTATTTCCTCATGGACTGTGTGTTTGCAGGCTTCCTCTTGCATTGGAACCTGTTCGTTGTCATTTGGGGGAGGCTCTGCGCCCTCCCCCTAAGGTTTTCACATGATTCGCTCCCCTTCTTTGTCCATTATAGTTTGTCTTGTTGTTGTAAGAGTTAGCAGGCTTAACTGCAAATGCTGCAGGCCTGTCGTTGCAGTTTAGACCGGAACCCTAGCTACCATGAATGCGCACTTATAGATCTTCCGTAGAAGCCAACTATTGTTATTATTGTGCCCTTACATTATTATTGTTATGTTGGCTTTGATCAGTAAAGATTTAATATTAATATTAGTTAATATATAAATAAAATAAGCGATAATATTATTATATTATAATTATAATTTAGTAATTTTATAATATTCATATTAATTAATATATAATTAGTATTGGGTTTTACTATTAAAGTTTTAGTGTTGACATTTTAATATAGATAAGGATAAGTTATATTTAGTTTAGTGAGTAAGTTTTTTTTTTTTTTGTGTGATGTGGTTCATGGATACTGGGTGGTTGTTACATCCACCGAAAAATCTCAGTAGATCCGCCTCCAAGGGAATCTTTTAAAGTCCGTCGGCTAGACTAGCAGGGGCTAACCCCAAAGGCATCGAAGAAAATTGATCATGTGATGATCCGGATTTAAACAGGAACGCAAAAAAATACAGAGATAACCATATACAAAAAGATGCAGCGGAAATAATACTTCATTTCATTAATGGAAAACACTGAGATACGCTTACAAACAGAGTTGAAAATAAACCAGCTAGGGCGATGGTAGCTTATCTCTGAGAAGAGATGTGGCGGCTACATGCCTCTGAACTGTTCTGAACTGTCTTACAATGAGGCTTGAAGGCCTATTTATTGTTAAGAAACAATGGGAAACCCTTCACATTCCAAAACCTAACACTAGAAGATGAAACGCCAAATTGTGGGCCCCGTTTTGGGTAAATTGGTACATCAATTTCCTGGGGTCGTAACTTTGGAATACGATCTCCGTTTGACGCGCATGATAGCCCATTGGAAAGATCTCTCCGAGGACTACGACAGAAAAGACGATTTTCAATCACAAAAAGTCCCTGGCGGTAGATTTCCCAAAAAACGTCGTTTAGGGCCTCAAAATGGCTCCGGAAGTTTAGGACCCGAAAAACTGCTAAAAATAGTAAATTGTGCTATAATTAAGGAAACTTAAAAAAACTGCACGAAGCATTAGAGGGGATCCAAGTCGAATTAGCGGGTGGCCACCAATATCCACTTGGATCATTCCTCCCCCCTTAGGAAGCAATGGTCCCCATTGCGTTGAGTTCCTCCATCTGCTGAACTTGTCTTGCAATCTATGATGTGTCCAGTAATGGTGGGAAGCATGGTTGACGACAGTCCACATTGAAGACTTGGTGCAGGTGAAGGAATGGAGGAATGATGTGCTCCAAAGCATTATTACCCATAGCCTTGGTACTGCTGTAAGGACCTTGTCGAAGTGGTCTGAGCTTCTGATGGGTTCTGGTAAGGCGTTCTTTCCGTTGATGCAACCAAACTTTGTTGCCCACCTGAAACTTGTGTGGTACCCCTATGGGTGAGGAGAAGTTGTTCCTATTTTCTGTCATGACCGTATCCCTTTGCTGCTGCTGCTGTGTGGAGGAACCCTTTTCAGGGTTCATGGATGTGGTGACAATCTTCCCCTTACTTTGGGAGTGAACCAGACAGATGAATTTCCTGGTCTGGGATATGAGCTTGCTGCCTTTCTTAGCAGTGATCAAAGATGTGGCAGTAGGTGGGGCTACCTCTAGTATCCTGTATAATGAATTATTCAAAGTAATAGTGACAACACGAGGCCTTGACTCATACACAACATGTCGCCTCCACAAGTATGGCTGACCTAATGGTACATCACAAACATCCAAAGGTGTAACATCAAACAATACCTCGTTTGTGAAAGGCTTGATGCTGTAGGGAAGGCGGCATTGCTGGCGAACTTTGAGATCTCGTCCTTCATAAAACCACCCAATAATGTATGGTTGTAGATGTGGTGTAGTTGGTAGGCCCAACTGCTTCACGGCCTCTGCTGAAATGAGGTTCTTTTGGCTGCCATTGTCGACAATGAATTGCAGCGGCGAACCCTTCACCCACATCTGTGAGTGGAAAAGACGTTCCCCCTTCTCTGGATCTTCGGGTTCATTTTTTTGGATTTTGGCAGTGGTAACAATGGCACTGGGATCCGCATCAATGATATACTTCCCTTTTCCATTCCCCTTGTTGGGTTCTAGCTCAGGGTCGGAACAGGCATCTGATTCGGAAGCCTTCAACTCGGCCACCAGCGACTGCTTGGTCCTACACTCACTTGTGTTATGAGTGGGACTCTTATGGAACTCACACCACTTTCCTGTGTCCTTCTTTGGCTTCATGGTGTTGTTCTTTTCTTGCGGCTTCGATGGGTTGTCTTGGGTCACCCCGCCTTGGCTTTGTCCTTTGGGCTTCGGATTTGTAGATCCAAAGTCTCACTTCTTCTGTTTGAAATTTTGCTCGATTTTGACAGCATATCGGTCTGCTGTTCCGAGTGAGGAGATGTTTAAGAACTCCATCTCTTCCTAGATGTATCTGTGTAGGCAGCCACGGTATTTGAGTACCAGATGCAGCTGAGAATCTTTGATATCCAACTGTGTGCGAAGGGTGTGAAAAATGTTTGTGAACTTAGGAACATCTTGGTCCCGTCCTTGCCATAGTGTGGTCCATTTGATGTATTTGTCCTTATAGCTTTTGACAGGGTAGTATTGCTCCTTGATGGCATCCCGGAAGTCATTCCAAGTGGGTGCGGCTGAAAACAGTGAGCCTGTGCTTTCATCCTTCTACTCGCAGTAGGTTTCCCACCGGTTCTTGACGTGGGGGCCTGCTTTGAGAAGAGAGAAAACAATATTTTCCTGACTTGAAAATTCATGAACAGAAAAATACCCATCTAGCAGATTTAACCATTTATCTACGGCATTTGCGTCTATTTGACCCTCGAAGATGGGGATTTCAAAATTAACTTGTACCTTAAACGGTGTGGCATTTCTAGAGTAGCTGTTGGAAGCTGATGCGTCGCCTCTAGGTAGCCGCTGAAGGATATGCGCAAAGCTATCCATCATTGCATTCCTTTGCCGCTCGAGCGCTTCTTCGAGCAAGATTTTGATAGGATCTCCTGCCACCTCATCTTTCTTCTCATCCGCCATGGGAGGCCGTCGGGATTTGTGAGGCTGGTCTTGCAAAGGTTTGACCAGTTCAAGCCCTAACTCCTTATATCCTGACCTCGTTGGGGACATGCAAAGAAAAACAGAGAAAAAAAGCAGATCGCTCCGATACCACTGGTCTGGATTTAAACAGGAGCGCAACAAAATACAAAGATAACCATATACACAAATATGCAGCGGAAATAATACTTCATTTCATTAATGGAAAACACTGAAATACGCTTACAAACAGAGTTGAAAATAAACCACCAAGGGTGATGGTAGCTTATCTCTGAGAAGAGATGTGGTGGCTACATGCCTCTGAACTGTCTTACAATGAGGCTCAAAGGCCTATTTATTGTTGAGAAACAATGGAAAACCATTTACATTCCAAAACCTAACCCTAGAAGATGAAACGCCAAATTGTGGGCCTCGTTTTGGGTAAATTGGTACATCAATTTCCCAGGGTCGTAACTTTGGCATATGATCTCCGTTTGACGCATATGATAGCTCATTAGAAAGATCTATCCGAGAACTACCACTTTGTGAAGGGAAACATCAGTCCATGGACTCATGTTGCCCCCATAGTTCCCAAAAAATGTCGTTTAGGGCCTCAAAACGGCTCTGGAAGTTCAAGACCCGAAAAAACTGCTAAAAATAGTAAATTGTGCTACAATTACGGAAACTCAAAAACTGAAAGAGACAGTTGAGGGGGTCCAAATGGGATAGGTGGGTGGCCACCAACATCCACCTGGATCTTGTGACCTCCCAATCGGAAAGGCTGATGCAGGGTTACTCCTACACCTACCCATAATATGCATATAAATGCTTTCACTTAATAGTCCCCTCTTTAAACCTTCTATTAGGACTATTCAACCCTTTGTAACCTTCATACATGACTTTATTGAAGTCTTCCTTCTAAATCCTTCTATTGGGACTTAAAGCCCTCCTCAATCCTTTATAAAACCATGAACCGCACATATATCAACCTTCACTCCTTAAAACATTGGTTAATATATATAAAAACACACAAAACCACATATCGGCACTAAATCCCTTAAAATCCATTTACAAAGGAAAACCTCGCATTCAATACCTTTTCTGGCTTTCGTATATTATTTTCACAAATCCCGAGGATGGCCTTTATCGCAATCGACAATCGGCTCCTTCGCGGGTCAACGCATATATGCCTTTATCGCCCCTTCTTCTCTGATATTAGACTATTGGAACATTAATATATAACTTTAACACAATATATAATACATAGGATACACAGGAAATAACACATTGAAACAGTTTAGCTAGACTTCAAAATATATTTACCCGCATCTATAACAATCTTCGAGTCCACTCTTCGCTCCGACCATTTTAGTTGCTCCGATCACCCCGATCCCGATTGGCCTGATCTCCTATCTCCGATTATCGGATATCACTTTATTGCCATTCAGATGCCCTATCTTCAGCACATCAACTCTTTGATATGTGATCAATCCTCCGCTGTTCGATCAACTCCGATCCAATGGCCCACATTGCATTGCACTATCATAATCTGTGTTTGCAAATTGTTAAGACCTAATCTATCCACAAAGACTTTTGTCGATGCGATAAATCTCGACTGTTGATCTTATAGATCTAACGACCACTGAGCCTTCTCTCAACTCTTTCCTCTAGTCTTGATCCCACTTATTTTCAATGAACTTTGCATCAAAACGATTCCCGGTTACATTCTGTCTTCATTTATGATTCCTTATATAACTTCTCTGGGAAGTCTTTGGATAAATGACTGGGTATAAAACTGCTCAAAGACTGCTATGGAACTAAGGATACTCATACTATTTTGAACATTGTTATTTGTAATTTCATGTGTAAAATAGAGAAGAAGGTATAGTTTCTCCCGCGGGCAAACACCAAGAGAAAAGCAAAGGATCGCAATACAAACGGCCCATTAACACATGCATAAAAGCATTAATTCAATATAATACTATTTACAGAGTCTCACCCTCTGGATTGACTACAGCAATACCAAAACCTGTTTCAGTCTTGAAATCCTTGCTCTCTCCTTTCTGCTTCTCTCAAACCTCTCGCTAACCTGTCCAACATCTCTCTCCTAGTCTAGGTAACCTCTGAATTAGACAAAAGCTCATGATTTATACAAAAGTGGATTCATGAACCAATTCTGGTTCAGAACCAAAAATCTCTCACTCTCTCCTAAAAAGTCTCTTCAACTCCACTCTTTTCTAAACAAATGTTAAATCAAGCTTTCAGTTTCCTCATTCTCTATTTAAACTAAATAAATATAACTATTTGGCTTGATCTCCACACAGGGAGGAGCAATCAGCCACTATGCCCCTTTTAATCATTTTGAGAATAAATAAACACTCTCACACATTTAAATAAATAAAATTAATTAAACTCGTCTTGCAACCCCTTGCTAGTCACAACATGTGATCATGCTATCACATTGCTGACTAGCCCTCAATGCTCCTGCATCAAAGGCACTTAACAACGGGGACTCGACTGGTTGAGCTAACCCTTGGGGCTTTAGTGAGTAAATTTTAATTAATATTGAAAGCTTATATTAAATCTAATATTATACATTTAATATTAAACCCAATATTATAAATTCAATATTTAACCATAATATTAAAGTTAATATTGTCAATCTTAATATTATAAACCTAATATTATATACTCTAATATCAAACCCAATATTGTAAATTTAATATTAAACCCTGATATTAAGTCCAATATTATAAACTTTAAGCTACAAACTCTATGTTATAAATTTAAGTTAATATTATATTATTGCTACATTATTATTTTTCATATATGATAATATTTTAAATTTTAATGTTAAAAAATTATATTAGTATATTACTAACCATACTTTAAAAAATATATATGATATTGATATTAATAAAATATTGTTAATAATATTATTAAGAGAGAATTAATAATATTGATATGTTACGATAATAAAATTGATACATATTAATAATTTTAATAATATTAATTACATTAATATAATAGTTAATTATAGCATGTTGCTAACCTAAAATACATTAATATAATTTTAAGATATATCTACATAACATTAATCATGTTATTAATAAGAGTTTAATATAACATTAATAACATATTAATAATATATTCATTTCACTTTTATAATTTCTTAAATATAAATTAGTTTATATATTAATACATATTGTCTATGGTTCATTATTGGTGATATAGCGAATTATAGTCAACATGGGCATAGTTGTCAAAAATAGTCAACATGACTACCATGGTGAACCAAACTTACGACGAGCATCATTGTCTATATGTAGGTGACCTATAGTGAACCATACAGACCTAAATTAAACCACACTAGATGGTCATGATTGACCATGGAGGCCTATAGTGGATGCCCAAGGTCAACAATATCCAAATCATGCCTAACCATCAACAACCACCATTGCAATGGTAATGATAATCAAATCATGGTCAACTATAGACAAACAATAGTAAAAATTTGGTCAGCCATATTTAAAGAATATTCAAATCAAGGTCATCTATAGTCAATCATATTCAACTATGGTTGAACATAGTCAAATGATGGTCAAACGAAGGTTAATCATAATAAACCATGTTCAAACATAGTAACTCATAGTCAAATCATATTTGACCATAGTGAAACTATGCTTGATTATGTTTGACAATCAACAATTTTGAACTTTGGTCAAACTTAACGAGCTATTATTATTATTGATTAATATTAATAGTCAAACATAGTAAGCCGCATTAGTTAAACATAGTCAAACATAGTCAACATTAATATTAATATTAACATATTATTATTTTATATTTTAATATTAATATAAGGCTTATAATATAGGGTTTTTTAATATTAGGGTTTATAATACTTGGTTTGATATTAGGATTTATAATATTGGTTTTATAATGTTAAGGTTTATAATATTTGGTTTAATATTAGGGTTTCATATTCTAATGTTGGAATGGTACGTATGTATCGAACATCACATTATGGAAAATATTTTTGTAATTAGATAATCAATTTGGCAGTTAATGTCATAATGTTACATTATATTGCAATTTATTTAATGTCACATTGCAACAATATACAATTAGGGTTTAACACTAGGTTTTATATATTGGGTTTAACATTGAGCTTATAATATTGAGTTTAATATTAGGGTTTACAATATTGAGTTTATAATATTTGGTTTAATATTAAGATTTATAATATTGGGTTTAATATTAGGATTTAATATAGGATTTTAATGTAAATTGAAACTTACTCACTTAGTTGAATATAATTTATCCTTATTTTAAAACTCGTATATTGAAGCCCAATATCAATACTCAATACTAAAACATAATACTAATAATATAATTACATATTAATTAATATTAATATTAATATTAAATCCCTACCATACACCTAATCATTATTCATGTGGTTGATGTAATCCATTTATTAATGTGGTTGTGCTAGTATAATATCAACTTAAATTTAGATAGGCCTGATATATATAGGACTCCATCAACAAAAGCATACTTTACATCCTTGAAAGTTAACATTGGATGTTTAATTTTCAAAATTACATTGGTTTGTGGTTTGATGTTTGATTCCATGTTGGGAAAGATAGCTCTCATTATAGTTAGCGGTATATTGCCTTCCATTATCATTATGGTGAGTGCTAATACTAGATTTTTCTTTATTTCATTTCCATACATTTAAAATTTTAAATGTTTCAAAGATTAATACTTATGTTTTAACAAATAAACCAACATACCCTAGCATAATCACGAATAAACGTCACAATATATTTATTAACCAAAGTAGATGAAATAGGCATGGGGCCACACAAATTAGAATATATCAATTCTTTGAAAGTGGAATCATTAAAATGTTATTTGTTGTCCTTCACAAGGATACAAGCCTTCGATGCCTTCATGTCCCTTAGAATGATAGACAAACTAGAATCATTATTGTTCTTTAGTTCATAGTTGATGTGCCTAAATCTAGCATGCCATAGAAGAATGTAAGACAATCTATTTTAATCAGAGTGATAAAGATGTGTAGAATTTTGTGCCTATGTAGATATCCCTTTTAGCTTCAACAATGTGTCATCTTCTCACATTATCATAATGGCCTTATTATTGAAATACCTCCTTATTTCATCTATTCAATCAAACATATGAATGGAATGGCCTTCCCCTCAAATGTGTCTAACGGACAACAAGTTCCTCCACAACTTTGGAAGATAAAGAACATCATTCTAAAGAAAACTGGGAATTGAGGCAATTTAAAACGAACTTTGTTAATTCCTATCTATCAACAAATTACATTGCACCTTTCACATTGTCATTTAATAAGACAAAGAAATATTTATGAATTTCATGTAGAACGTTGCAAGAGTGTTAAGTGTTAAGCAAGTAGGCATCTCACTGAGTACTAAATAAGCCTTTCAAAAAATATTCATTTTTCAATATTGCAGTGAGCAACAACCAAATGATAATATTCATGTGCTTTACCTTTGCTTTGATTGTCTTCTTTATTGTTTTTAATCTTCTCCCATGGAATTTTTCATGTGTTAGTTTCATGTCCATTCTTATCACATTGAAAACAATGGAGATCAAACCTCTTTCCTTGATTGTGCATACCTTTAAAATTATTGGTTATGCATCGTGTCTTACTACCTTCTTCTCTAGATGAATCATGTGATTGATTCTTCTTGTTTTGAACAAGGAATACAATCTCTTCCAATGGCCCGAGCTATACTCTTCCTAAAAGACTTCTCACATTGAATCTACAATTATTTTCAAGTAAAGACTAGAAAATGATGGTTTTTGGTTGTCCACAATATCCAAGTGATTTGAGATATTGAGAATATGTCGGTTAGAGGACCTTCATGAATGTCATGAAATAAATTCCTATCTTAACCACATGAATCTTTGATATATATGATGACTTACCCTTTCACTTACAAAGCCACAATAAGGCATGCACTTTCTTGTCTTTATTTGTCCATATGGTAAGCTCTTTATCAACAATAGATTTGGTAGGCTTCATATCACATCATAAAGATCATTATAGATTAGGGTATGTTTAATTTCTCTTAACAATACTAAATATTTATCTTTTCCAATGAACACCCCATCTCTAATTAAAAGAAGAGAAATTATTTTCATTGAAAACAATTAAAAAACAAGATAAAGATGTTGTGTTGCATTTCCCTTAGTGGTTCTGCAACACTTACCATCTTTCCATCATTATATGTGTTTTCATATATTACTAGGGGCACATATGGCCACTTTTCATTAACTATAAAACATTCCCTATCATTTGACAAACTTTTTATTTTTAGGGTTTTCTATTTTTAGTAATTCTATATTTAGTAGGGGCTACCACCTAGGATTATGTGGCTTTGACTAACACCAATTGGAGGATGACATGGTTAAACCTCATGCATAGGCCTTCCTAGAGCGAGTAGGCACACTTGTTGCCTACTTATAACAAAAAGACATCATTTTATCTCTCTCAGACCCTTGTTATATGACTTTTAATCCTATTTTGGAATTTAGTTTAGAAGTTTAAGCAAGTATTTCGCATGTGAGAGTTATTAATTACTTCTAATTGATTTCTAATTCCACTTATTTCTAGTCATTCCATTTTAGTATATTTTTCTAATTTGTTTTTTCCCACTCTAATTTTGAATTGTTTACTAATGGAAAAAAGTGAAGAATGTTGAATTATTCTCATGCATATACAGAATTAGAATTCACTGGACTTGAGAGTCCATATACTGTATTCATATTATCATCATATTTTATGAGTAATTTGAATGTTCTCCTTCATTCAATAATTTATTATTTCTTGTTTTGCATTTGTACTTAAATTTCGAAAAATAAATATGACCCATTGGAATATAAAACAAGTTGAAAAAAAAATTGATAATCTTCCCAATAACTCTAAAGCAAGCTTTTACGTCATTATCTTGGGCTTAAAATGATATATCAACGATCTTGGAGATATTATAATACTCAAATTACATGGCTAAGCTTCCAAAGTTTGACATGTCAACCCTTTTAAGCTTCTTTGTGCTTCAATTCACGTCTTAGGACGCACTTGAGAAATTGAGGTCAATAAAATCAAACCAATGGGAAGTATCAAATATGCAGTGCCAGGAAACCAGCCAGAGCAGTTGTTACACTAAAATTTGTCACCATGACTATTTGCAGTTAGTATGGCTCCATCAACAGTCATACTATCCTCCTTGGCAAGCCTCATACCTCTGCTCTCCATGTCAAACTTCAAGAAAGAGAGAAAGTCATTAAAAATATGTTTATCTCTGGGTACGCAGTTTCTCTCAACCTTACCTGCATGTACACATCCCAAGTTCATAATACCTGCGTACTTGTACGCTATGTATGTAAAGGGATGGGTGCGTACTCCTGTAAAGGTCAAAAGGCGCGAGTTTCATCTTAAAAAAGTTACTTGTGGTTATTTCTAGAGCATTCTAGAAGCTTGTTTGACGTGTATTGAGTGCCTCCAGATGGTTCATGTATCCCTATGAAAGAGGAAATTATCCCATCAAGAGAGGAACTCCCCATCCAAAGAGGGGCTTATCCCATTGATGGTGGACCTGATTAACTTCCTCTAGAGCATTATAAATACAGGCATTGGGCCAGAGGAGGGGAGGTTGAAAGCTGAACATTCCAAAGGGTAGATGCTGCTGGAATTAGGACTTCCTTGTAGAAGCTTGTGAGGAGAGATCCCATCCTTTCTTGTTTCATTTGGAAGTGGGTGAGCTTATCAAAGTAAAGGAAAACTCTTGCTGGACCCTGGGAGGAACTTGCACAACACCAAGGCTCAGGTTGTAATGGTTTCTTTTGTTTCCTATTAATACAAATAAGTCCATTCTTCTCAACAATTTGTTATTAATGAGTTGTTTCATATACTCCTTGGTCTGTATGTTGAATATGTTTTATTTTATGAGATATCTAGGTGCTATTTAATCGTTTGATTGTTAGTGAATGTAGGTTTCGAAGTGAAGGAGGAGCTCATCCGGAACGACGAGGCTGGACTACTACAACAGCGTTGGACTACAGGTAGGATCTAAACACTTGATTTCTTGTATGGTAAATGCATGTTTAGAGAAGGATTGTTCTTAATTGTCTTGTTTGTCACTAGAAAGCCTTAAGCTTATAGGGAGGTTGGTTTTGTCCGGAAGATTAACTCTTTCCGCATGACACTACCCTT
>APFE031043020.1:76233-101689 GCA_000404065.3 Pinus taeda
GTAAAGGTCAAAAGGCGCGAGTTTCATCTCTAAAAAGTTACTTGTGGTCACTTCTAGAGCCTTCTAGAAGAGTGTTTGACGTATATTGAGCGCCTCCAGATGGTTCATGCACCCCTATGATAGAGGAACTATCCCATCAAGAGAGGAGCTACCCCATCCAAAAGAGGGATATCCCATTGATGTTGGGCCTGATTAACTTCCTCTAGAACACTATAAATACAGGCATTGGGCCAGAGGAGGGGAGGTTGAAAGCTGAACATTCCAAAGGGTAGATGCTGCTGGAATTAGGACTTCCTTGTAGAAGCTTGTAAGGAGAGATTCCCATCCTTTCTTGTTTCATTTGGAAGTGGGTGAGCTTATCAAAGTAAAGGAAAACTCTTGCTGGACCCTGGGAGGAACGTGCACAACACCAAGGCTCAGGTTGTAATGGTTTCTTTTGTTTCCTATTAATACAAATAAGTCCATTCTTCTCAACAATTTGTTATTAATGAGTTGTTTCATATACTCTTGGTCTGTATGTTGAATATGTTTTATTTTATGAGATATTCAGGTGTTATTTAATCGTTTTGATTGTTAGTGAATGCAGGTTTCGGAGAGAAGGAGGAGCTCATCCGGATCGACGAGGCTGGACTACTACAACAACGTTGGACTACAGGTAGGATATAAACACTTGATTTCTTATATGGTAAATGCATATTTAGAGAAGGATTGTTCTTAATTGTCTTGTTTGTCACTAGAAAGCCTTAAGCTTCTAGGGAGGTTGGTTTTGTCCGCAAAATTGACTCTTTCTGCCTGACACCTCCCTTTTCCTTTTGTTGATTTTTCTCTCCACTGCCCTTCTATTTGCCGAGAAAAGAGTCCATTGGCTTTTGGGTGCCTATGGCCATTTCCTTTGCTGCTACCTCCTCCCTTATTTCTTTGTTGGATTTCCTTCCGATTTTTTTCGGTTGTTCCCATGCTTGGTTGTTTTATTTTACTTTGTTTCTTGTAAGAATTCAGTCAACTGCAAGTGGGGGAGAAAATGGGCTCTGGGTGGGGGATGAGATGATGGCTAATGCATTAGCTTGGGAAGGAGAATGAGGGGATGGCAGGTCTTCTCCTAGAAGTTCGAATGGATTTGAGGAAGGATTTGTTGGAGGGGCCATGTTTATTGGGGGGATAGAGGTTGTTGCATTGGTTTCATGAGGCTGAGAGGAATTAGTGGCAGCTTTTTTATTATGGGGTTTCTTTCTTTTTACTTTTTCCCAAGTATCTTCTTGAGCTTCAACATTCTCAGCATTCTCTACTTCTTTTAGCTTACTACATCTATTTGAAAAATGATTGTATTCATGCCATACCTTACATTTGAATGGGATTTGTTCGTAGTCCAGCTACTGGATGTGTGTCCATTGATCCACCTTGATTTTAATAGCCTCTGACATCCCTTTCCCTAAGTGTACTCCCACCCATATTCTAGCACAGGTGTGCATATTATCTTTTGGTTCACATTTGTCTATGTACTTTCCTACTGCATTTCCGATTGATTTCACTGACTCATCGCCCCAATAGTGAAGGGGAAGATGAGGCAACCTGACCCAAACTGGAATAGTACTTGGGATCTCCATCTCTGGATCAAAATCCAGAGACCATCTGTTCAAATATAAGCCTCTTGAATCCGTAAAAGAGGGTCCATTTCTAAATATTAAATTCATGTCTTCCTTAGTTTCGAATAGAAAAGTAAAATATCCCCTTCCATAGAATCTTATGGCTATTTTCCCTTGTATATTTGCACTCCATTTTCTCTCTACCCATTTTTGGACTGCTCTGGGAGAGGGCCACAACCCTATAAATTGTCCCACCAAACCACGTTCAGCTAAAGAGATAGCAGTTTTTCTGGGGAGTGTTGGAGGTAATGAGATCTTTGGTATGTCTGCTAACTTCTTCACAAATTTACTAGTGGTTGGCTTAGCTTTTGGAGCTCCATTTTCTGCTAATAGAGCAGCAAAGGCTGCTTCGTGATCATTTGTTCCTTGCTGGGAGGAAGAATCTCCCCCTGCAGAGAGGGGCATAGTGAGGGAGAACTTAGCAACAGGAGGTTGCCAAGAGGAAAGAAAAAATTAGGAGGCTACGTAGGGAGAGGGAATGCATCAGAGAGGGGCCAAGCCCGAGCTTAGGAGAGCTCAACAGTAGCAGGTTGCCAAGTGGAGGGGCTACAAGAGGTAGCAATGGCTGCTAGGTCAAACCTACGCGCGCATGAACAAAATTGTGAGTTGTTATATCTTTATAATTATCTATGTTGTTTTACTTCTATGAGTTTATAAATAAATAGAACAAAAAAATCATTTATATTAAATCTATGATTTATAATGAGGCCTAAAATATGCAGGAAACAAAGTATGGAACTACGCCAGCAAAAGACTTGTTGCAACAAGGCATGAGACTTGGTTTTGAAACCTTGTGCACAGCTTATGAGTCACTTCTTGCTATGGTACATTACTATTTTATTTATATTTATGTATATTATTTATTTAAGTTTTGAATATTCTTACCAATGTAGATACACTCATTACACTATATTTGTATGTTTGTAGGAGGAACAAGATCAAGAAGATGAAAACAATTGATGAAACCAATAAAAAATTCCTCCAAATAACCCAAGTCATGGAAGTAACTTGAGCACTGACAACAATTCGAACGAAAAATGATGATTTATTTGCATAACAATGCAACATGTTGTATTTTTTTAAATAATTGTCGGTGAAAATCAAACATTTTGTTTAATGTAATGGACATAGTGCCCCAATTGAAAGAGAAGGGGTTATCAATAACAATCCCATTTTGTATAACAAAGAGCCTCTTATTTATATGTAATAAAATATGTTTTAATTTATTCTATTGTGGTATCCAATGTCATTGTGAAATGTTACACCACTGATTAAATATATGGATGATTAAATATTATCATGAAAAGATGTGAAATCTGATAATATAACAAATTAATCCAAACATCATATACAAATGCACTAATAAAATTTTAATTTATATGAATACTTTATAAGATATATGATGATTTTTCGATGAATAAAGAATTTAAAAAATTACAATAATTGCAATGTCACATTACAATGTTTCCAAAAAGAGAAAATCTCATACAAAATATTGGTATGTCCATAACATAAAAATGCATCAGTGCGTTATGTTATATAAAAGCACCATGATGGCATCTTTTTGCATGACTGGAGCCTTTTCAGAAAACAACAACACCAGGGCATTTATTTCTTCAAGCACCAATATTGTTTGCAATTAACACCCTAGTGCATTGTAATTCTTAGTGCACCCGTGTTTTCATAGAACTAACACCTCGGTCCTACAAAATATTACTTCCATCCCCAGTGAATTATTAAAATTAACAATGCTAGTCCTTTTTATATCCCTAATGCACTGGTGCGCTTATACAAATAATATTAATCAACGATTTGATTTTAAACAAAAGCACCAAGACTGCAATTATTTTTTGCGTGCCCGGGTGTCATTCCTTAAAAGAACGTTCCGGGGCATTTTTTTATAGATAAGCACAAGGGCGGTATTAATTTTAGGATTTGTTTCTCTTTGCATTCAACGCCTCATTTATTTTAGTTATGTATGCATCATAGTGCTTTGATATATGTAGTGCATTGGTGCTACTTGTTCCATGAAACACATCGCAAAAAAAAATATGCTAAAACCTTCGGTCACCCATATTTTTTCAGTTGTCATGAAGTTCCGTTATAATCTCTGTTAAATCATCCGCTATCACAAACGGATGTTTTAGCAGATGTTTTTTGAATTTTTTTTCCAATTTTATAACACTAAAAAGATCCCCTTATAACCTTCGCTAGAAGGTATTTTCCTTGTAGTGAATTGAGATAAATCAAGGGAACACATGTCCATTACCTACCATTTTTCCTCGCATAGATTTTTTTCATATGAAAATGGATTTTTCCACATCTCTCAATGCAAAGTGCTCAATGTGGGCAAGTCACTTGGTACATGCTCAATAAGTGAATTGTCATTGTCGGCATTATATGTCTCAACCCATACTTGTTTGAAAACTTGCATACCAACATTTACCACCTCCAATTGATAGGTACATTTAGAAAGAGGGAACTCTAGAAATAAATGACTTGTGTCCTATGCACTTATATCTTTGTCAACAAAGGTTTCACAATGCAAACATCTATACGCATGTGCTACCAATTCATTTGGATTTTGAATAGAGGAGAGACGCATCAACATGTCATGAATGTTTTTAATCCTTTTTAAAATTTCATTACATATTTTTCTATGTAATTAATGGTGGAAAGCTTCGAAAGAACATGTTTCCAATATATATTATCCCTCCACATCATCAACATTTCACGTTTGTGTATATTCAATCTATCATTATTTCTTCTTGGTTCATACTTCTTTTCTCCATTGTCATCAACATAAAGTTTTGACTCACCACAAAGATCCCATGGTACCTTATATCGACATACCAATATTTTTGTCTTCTTTAGAAGGCAAGGTATTTCATTGCACATGATGTGATGCTTAATACAATTAAAATTTTTCTTCAATATCAATCATATGATCATATTGAAATATTTATTTTGTTTCCTTTAATTAGGGATGACCATCGATATTGAGTCTAACATGAATATCTATGTGATGTCAATCACGTGAATTTATTGCATGTACACATCCATAAAAATATTCTTTTGCAATTATAACTTGCACAGGATCGCCCTAATTCAATGTGTTCATGTTAGCAGCATTTTTTAACCATAGAAATCCATGCACATGCAGAGAACCATGATATTGCCACTCATAGCAACACAAATAATATGTATCTTGATGAAAACTTTCAAAAATTTCATCTTGAAATATTATATCTCTTGCGTGCATATAATGTTCTACATTATGATTATTATCAATTACATTTTGACATATACATTTCCTTGCTTCCACCAAAACTGTAGGACATGTAGCTAGCATTAATTTATGTTAATTTGGCCATTTCATATCTATCGCACTTAATGTAAAGAATATTGCAAGACTCCAAATCTATTGAATCAAGTCATATAACTCAACATGATACTTATTCCAATATGTACATGTGCTTATTAGTAGAATTCTAAATTGCATTAATCTTTCTCCAAGTTGTGATTTTGGAAGATTTTTTAAAAGTTCTCTTAATTTTTGTATATTTATTGGTAGATTTTTCATATTCTTCTTTACAAAAACTATAGTTTAATACTAAGGATGATGTCTCATGATGATATTGAGTAAAAAGTATCTAAAGTGTGGGTGCCTTCCAAACCTATTGTTATGATATCGAAGAAGATTTTTTTCATACTCATGTAGATTGATATTTCTCTTTTGTGCTAGCAACCAATCTACTTCACCATTTGGGAACAATGTTGGAAATTCCATATAGTATAATCCCACAGTGTTATACTAAATGATTGGAGATGAGCCAATGTTAGGCCAACTTATCACTTCCTCTATATTATGGTTATGTTCCTTTACATTAGGGTTATGTTGACGGTGTTGGATACTGCAAACATACAAGGGGTCTCCCTGATGTGAAATCACAATTAGAACTCACAACATTTCGAGTAGAAGCCCTATTTGGATATTAGGTCTGGCCACCATTGCAAGAGATCTTAGAGGTATGCCTTGGCTTCCAAACACACATAAGACATCATACACATAACTTTGTAGTAGCAAGTATATAAGGTTTGTGAGACACTAATTGTTAATTGTAAATGTAGCTTCCACACAAGGGAGGTAAGAGACGAGCCTCTAATAGAAAAGTAGTAATGCTATCCTAAGAGAAACATGTGAGAGCAATAGAAAAGAGTCGTTAATTAACCTAAAAAGTAGTTCAGAAGATAACAAAAATAGTGAAACATGCAACAACACCCATTCAACAAAATTCATATCTAACGTTAACAAAACATTTCATTCTCTTTAGTATGCATAAAATAAACATATATTGCAGACATTTAAATAGTAGTCTTACAACATTCATGATATATGCGTTTAAGAGTGTTGACTCCAAGAGCTTCTTAATAATTAATGAAAGATACAAGTACATTGTTACATTGATGAAAAACTAGCCCCAATAGTGGAACATGAAGCTACCACTTGCTTCTCCAAAGAATTATCTTCTCTCCTATGCACAACAAGAGAAGCCAAGGCTGATTCTCCAAAAGTACAAGCCCTTTGCTTGAGTTATGAGGCCTTATTTATAGCAAATGAAAATGACCTTTGAGTTTCCTCATGACTCTTTGACTTCTATAACTTATGGACTTCTATGTGACTCTTTATATTCCACGTGTCTCTTGGACTTATTTTACATTGAATTTCTTATTATCATAAAAGACAAATTACATTAAAAAATGGTGGCTATATAGGAAAAAAATTACAATAAGACAAAATCCTCATGTAGGAGGAAAAGACAAATCAATAGCTTGAGAATGGATCTCATTAGTAATGTAGGAGTGCCATGCTTTGAACTCTACTACAATAATTTTAACTCTTGCAAGTAGAAATGAATTGTACCACATCTTTACCTCCAAGGAATCTGGAACAATAGATTTTGAGTTTGATTGTATATTTCTCCATAGCATGAATAAATACGTATGAACTTTCATTGGTCCAATTACATACTATAGAATAGTACTTTTGGTCAACTCAAAGCCTTCTTGATTTTCTTCTTTCCTAATTTTTTCAATAAATTATTTCAACTCATGCATGATGACATCCTTACCCCTTATTTCTCCAAGTGGGCCCACATAAGGTATCTTATGGTTCCATGTCAGGGACTCTAAATTGTTTTGAAGTTGGGCATAAGAAGTTATATTGTTGGTCACCTGTCCACCAAGTTTGTTGTAGCTTTGAGTATATAGCCTCAAATATGCTCTATCCACCTCGGCTACTAATATGTCCTCCTTGACCAATCGTTCAAGAATATTCATATACTTGATGCCCCAATCCTGCATTATATCTAGAGTTATGCATGCAGTCTTCAAAACCTTTAGGATTTCTTGAGATTTTTTTTAGATATCAACTAGAGGCTCCATCACCTCAAGTAAGAATATCATCTCATTATAAAGATACTTCATAGTGTCTTCCATTAGCTTCAGTTCTTCAAGTATAGCTAACTGCAACTCTACCATGATGATACTGTCAGAAGTAAATCTCTGATTTTTTGTAACAAGATGATCAACTGGATTTTTTATGGCAGTCAGCTCTTTTCGTAGTTTTTCATTCTGACTCAGAAGATAATCGGTATTATCTTGTGATGTTGTCACAAAGGCCACATTTACTACGATGACTACTCAAGGATTCCTCATAGTGTTGGAATCTATGGCCCTTTTCTGTGTCTATGGAAACAAGATGAAGAGGGTCATGAGGGTAGTACCTTTGCCTCTCTTACAGAATCGTCTTCTTCAGCTGGTAGAAGGTAAATTTGGATATATTCATAATCATGTTGTTAGGTGGAGGAAAAATTACCATCTCGTTGAATGGGAGATGGTCACCAACGAGAGGAGGTCCTGGCTGAATATCGGGCTCATCTGTAATTGGTTCAATTTATTCCTTCTCTTTTAGCTCTACCTCTATGTCATATGCCATTAGTTCTTCCTCCATTTCCTGTGTAGCTTCTTCTTCCTATGTATTCCTCATCTCCTCTTCTTATAGTCGCTTTTGTTGTTATTCTTCTCTGCTTTCTTCCTTTTCAAGATTTCTTCATTTTGTTTCTTATGTAGCTCCTCTGCTTTTCTCTTCTTTATCTATTCATTCTTCTTTTTTTAATGCTCACGATCTCTTTTTTTCTCTTATTCTTGCTGCTTCTCTACTGCTAACCTTTTATCCTTCTCCTCCCTTCACTTATTTTGCTTCTCCGCCTCTATTGCACCTTTGCAAAGTGGATCAGCCTTGAACTTTCTACTACCCTCTACTACTGGATCTTGCTTTGGCCTCTTCTTTGATAACATAATGTCATCTTGAGCAGTAACTTCATCTTGAATCTCCTCCATATAGTATCCAATACCTATGAAACATGGGAGGGCCCTACCTCATCTCTTAGCCGATTCTTCCTCAATGTATTGTACCAGTTCTTGATCTTCTCATCTTCAGGAACTATCATAGGTACATACCATTAGAGAAATTTTAAGTCTAAAATGGGCCTCCTAAGGAATATTATAAAATAATAGTGGAAATAATAAAATAATATTAGATTACCTCATCAAGTTTTTGAGGGAAAAAAGAAAAAACTATTTTTTCAACTCGTATTTTCAACTTATCTCCATACGATTTTACTCAACTTTTGAGTGGGATAACTCATTGGATGTGAAATTTAACTTTTCATCAAAGGATTACCCATGTTGCATACTTTCGATGAACCCTACTGCACGAAAAATGTCAAATATATGAAAAAATGTTATTGCAATCACGTTTTTCCATGTATTTCACGTTTTTCGTGTTGTAGGGTCCATCGAAAGTATGTAACATGGGTACTCCTTGGATGCAAAATTAAATTTTGCATCCAACTAGGGCGCCTGCTCAAAAATTGAGTAAAATCATAGGGAGATAAGTTGAAAAAGTAGTTTTTTATTTTTTTATTTTTATCTTTTTACCTTTTTACTCCAAAAATCGTAATCATCCCCTATGGTTGACATCATCATATTGAATCCTATTGGTTCTTATAAAGTTGATTTTTGTGCTACATTTTTATTTTGAGGCCCATTTTTTACCTGAAAATTTCTCTAATGGGTTAGGTGTAATGTATCTATTCACAATGTTGTCTTCAAACATTTTTGGAATCGTATGTATGAAAACTCATTACTCCAAAATGAAGGCGCCTAAGTTTTTCAATTTCATCTTCAGTCATCTTAAGGATCTTAAGCTCATATGATCCAATCCATAAAGGGAAAAGGGCCAAGGAGACTTCTTCTTCCTTTATAGTTGTGTAGACAAACCATTGTTCAACTGATAGGCAACCTCCTACAAGACCAACTTATTAGTCACAAATCTCGGCATGATATTAGGGGAAGTCTGGCACTTGAAAAATCTGATGTATGTGCCCTATGGTGAAGCGAACCAATCTGTAATCTCATAGAGTACCTCTTTCACCTGATTTTTCATGTAGGGAGGTTTTGTCTCAAAATTCATATGATATAAAACTGCAAAGAAATGCTCAACCAATCTAGTATATACTCCTCTAAAATTAACTTCTGACAACAGTCTGCAATGAAAATATACAAGCAACTTCTCTTGAGGCGTCCAATTCCATGTCATCTCAGTGAAAGCATAATGAGCGCAAATTCCATCCAATTGATAAGCGGACATGTAGAATTATGGTGATTAATGTTTGGCTTGTAAAGTTGTCTTGACTTGTTGTATATTGATTTGCAGTCCATAAGAAAGGATGTTAGCCTAGTTAAAGATCTTGCCTCTAGAAACAACCAAGTTGAGTAAATAAATCCATCTCTCTTCAAAATATTTTCCGTTCTTCCACCCATGCAATCTGCATCACATCGCTATAAGATACCCATAAAATTTTCTCAAGGATTTAGTTATATAAAATGCACTTGGCTTTTGGAAAAACTTTGTAGGATCTTTCCACCATGACTTGAGCATCTCCCTCGTATTCAAGTTAGCCAAGTTATGTAGAATTGTGTATTCAAATACTACGTAGGAGTTACCATCTTATAATAGGAATGTAAGTCATGTGGATGGTAGGTGGCAATCTCCTTTCCACTTTCACTGTTGAGAACTAGATTCTTGCTATCCATATATAGCAAGATCCATTCAATAGCTTTTTCACATCATAGCACTAGAAATTTGCATGCTAATCTATGTATTCTAGATCTCTTAATGTTTATGTAAACTTCCCTATCCTCCATATTCTCCAAGAACTACTTTTGCATAAAAGCATCTTTTATATTTTTCCGTGATAATTTAATAGATTTATCAATGGAGCATTCTGTGTCTGATAAGATGGGAACAATTGGCTTAGAACATTCCACTGCCTCCTCAATACTATTTTTTCTTTTGATGTAGCATGCCGAGTGGTAAGAGGCATTTCAACCAATATTGGAGCTTAGAACTGCACCATGCACACTTGTGAGAGAGAGAGGATTCTTTGGGTGTAGGTCGTAGTTGGAATGAGCAAGGGTGAGGCACATTGTTGAGAAGAAGTGCGTGTTGTGCTAGGGAGACCCAGCAAGGATGCAGGTCACAGTTGTAGTGGGCAAAGATGCCTCATTGTGGCTTAGAAGTGCATTATGCACTCTAGAAGAGAAGCCTTTTCAGGTAGGCATAGATTCAATTCACAATGAGCGCATGTTGCCTGCAAGTGCACTATGCTCAAAGAGAGAAGTGTTAAGGTAAAAAATGGCTAAGTGATGATCAGTAATAAGTCAATAGCACAATATAAGTGAGAGAAACAAGTTTTCAAGTGTTCATATATCCTATCACAATCATGACTGAAAGGTGAAAGGTCATGGAATGCAAAGAGTTAATAGAAACACCACTTGTGACAACAATATGACACTTTTAGGAGCAATAATGGATAAAAAAAAACACTTATTATGAAAGAATAAGATCAAAACACCATTAAAGAAAACAAAAACACCACACAAAAAAAAACAAAATTACCACTAAAAACGACAAAAGAAAAAAAAATGACACTTTGCAAAACTTAGCAAGAATCAGCGCACTCGTAACCAAGAGTGAGGAAAACTCCTTGCAATGAGAGAATGTGCTCAGCTCAAAGTGAATAGCGATTGTGAGAATGAACAATGAACTAAGCTCCTTTTAAAAGGAAAACTACATGCAAGTTAAGATTATGGTTTTTATGCATGCTCACCACTTTGTGCTTGATTACTAAGTTAGGTGAGTGAGGTGGGAGATCATCCCTATTTTTTAGGAATATGCTTTGCATGCAGTCAAGGAAGTGTGCACATGTGAAAGATAGGGAGTGCACACCTGATATAAACAAGGAGTGTGCACTTGCTGAATACAAGGAGTGTGCATCACTATGGAAAAGGATCATGCTCACCTATGAGAAAGAAGTGTGCTCCACTAGGAAAAGAAAGTGTGCCATGCATGCAAGAGGGCACAATTTTCTCCAATAGTGCATGTGTGGTCACTAACCTTGGAAAGTGCACACTTACTAGGAAAGAAATTTGTGGTTTCTTTCTTTTTTGTATTGTGCATGTTAAGTGAAGACAGTTTGGCTAAGTCAAAGAAAAGCTAGTGCTTTTTTCTATATTTTAGAAGGAAACATAACAACTTCAAAAGATAAGAAAGAGACACTTATACAACTTTAACCTAGGAGGAAAAGAGACACTTAGAGATGTTGAAAGGTTGGTCGACACTTAGGAAAACATGAAAAAATGACAAGATGACATAATATAGCTTAGAGAGATAGCTCATGAAAACATAGGTAGGCTCCAAAATTTATTGAGGAAAAAAAATTGGAGGCTTGTTGTTACATCAACAACACTTTCTCGAATAATATCAATCTTTCGTCATGCGTTTAGAGGCTTTGTCACAAAAGAAGTGGTTTATAAGCCATATGATGTATCATCAATATTTGGAACCCCTTCTAACATTACAAATTTAGTGTCATTGTCTTAACACCTTCACTCTCAGGAAATCTGTTCACCCGGATGCAATGGGGATCTACTCCTGAACTAGTAACATTGGCTCTACAACAGGCTATTCCTGAACTAGTTCCCCGATCGACTGTTTCTGACTCAGTTGCCATCACTAGCACCAGGCTCCATGGGAAGGCAATCAACTAAGAAAAGATCGATGCTCTGGAAGCTCAGTCCCTAGAAGTAGCACTGTAAGTTTTGTCCTTAGCAGAAGCATTCGCCAGAGGATGAATTTCTGAAGATAAGCAGACAACAATCCAAGATGGTCTATTTATAGGAAGGGTTCATCATGAAAGGAGGAGGGAAATATTGGGCAGTAACTAACATGTTTTCTAGACATGACCACCCCCAAACTGAAAGAGATTCTTTCCTGCGACGAATTGGATAATGTGAGTTTGAATGAAAGGATGTATCAACATTTCCCTGTTACAGTAATGGAGTTTGATGAATTAATTCTCGGTTCTCTCCTGATGTCGAGCGGCTGTACTCTGTTCTGTGGTGCAAATACAATCAACAAAACTGTAGGAGGTAATGTTCAGAATCTAAATTGTAGCTGAGATCAATGCTCTGGGTTTGAGCTCCAAGGATTGGCAGTAGCAGTAGCCCAATTTGGTAACTCCAAACAGCGACGCAGAATTTTTTAAGCCCACTCCTTCTTTAGCTCATCCAGAAGGCGATTGGTATATCATTTGACTGTGGATTTAGTGGAAGGACGAGGAGCAAGCATTGGAACTAAACGCTTCACAGAGTAGCAAAATGGACAGAGCAAACTCTACCCCGGAAAACTGATGGTATCTCTGACATTAAAAGGCGATCCAGACAAGTCCGGCAGTTCATAGAACCTTCAAGCAGGGATTCTGCGAAACAACTTCTCCAAAGGGCGGTCCAATTTCAAAGCATCTCCAAGGACCTGCTGTAACAAAGAGCAAACCCTCTCTGTGTAATAAGAAAGCCTGAGTGATAAGAAATATTGGGGAATAATTGAATTATGTGTAACAAGTACGCAGCAGCTGTTTTGCCGCCTTTCAAAACAATTAACCGTTAAAGTCAATATATATATATCGCAGTTAATCAAATGTGATACATATGTTGCAATTTCATGTAATTATTTAAGTACATTCTTATAAACTTGAACTCCATGATAATATGAATCATTCTTAATCTTATAATTCAATGCATGCGTATAGTAAAATCATAATTTGATCCTTTTCCACCTTTTTCCACACAACAACCATCAAATCCAAGTCTTGAGTGTGTGAAGGTAACCTCATGGCAAGATTTCTAACCTCTTGTGAAAAACTAATAGTGTGTCCTCTATATTTGTATATTCCACCTGTTGAATGCATAAAAAATTGGAGTTCCACGTGCTATCGACATCTCCTCAACTTGTGTGAGATCTTAAAGAAATTTAGGTTGTTTTCTTGGATTCTTATGATTATTAGAAAAATTGTGATGAGATCCTCTCTTTTACATCTCATATTGGACTTGTATTTGCTTTAAAAATATGAATTCTTGCATATGGCTCCTTGCACAGATAACACATTTAAACTTGAGCTAAGCAATCAATTCTATTGCAAAATTTTCGATTTGAAATATCCATATCGTTAAGAATTTCTTGTTGAACTTGTACATAGATATTGGTTAACACCTTGTTTTCATATGATTTTTTTCGATAACCTTTAAACACCTTTTTTGTAGGATTTTCTTCTTCATCCTTTAAACATTTTTTTGTAGGATATTCTTTTACATTTTCTTACATTCTTTGCTCTTCACACTCTTTGTATGTCACTCTTTTTGTCGTCCTCTGTTGATATGCTCTTTAAAATCCTCTTTGATGTGCTCTTTGACATTCAATTTGTTATTTCATCTCTTCTTGTTGTTGTTTCGTTGTCATTTGTTTCACCTCTATTTCTTGATATGTTATTTTAATTTCTGTTTTATGTGCTTTGTTATTCAATTTTTTCTTTCATCTCTTCTTGTTTTTGTTCCATTCACATTTGTTGTGCCTTTATTTCTTGATATGTTCTTTTAATTTCTCGTTGATGTGCTCTTTGTTGTTCAACTTGTTCTTTCATCTCTTTTTGTTGTTTTTTTGTGCTTTTCGTTCTCAATATTCTCTTTTAATTTATGTTTGACGTGATCTTCCTTGTTCAATTTGTACTTTAACCTCTTCTTAATGTTGTTCTATTGACATTTTCTTGCACTTTTCTTTCTCGATATGATTTTTTAATTTTTCTTTTGTAGGTTTTAATCCGATACAAAATTACCTACAAACAGATTCTTAAAATAATATATATGTATACATACAATGGAGAGAACATAAAATATACATAGTGATTTTCTCTTGGAACTGAAACTAGGAAAACTAGATTGATTTTTTCATTATATTCCTTTTAATGTTACAATACATTATATATATGTTGAAGCATCCATAAACCCCAATACATTAACCCTGGATTAGAAAATAATCATAGTTCCCTTGATCGGATCTACAAAATACCATGGGAAAAAACCATTGTGCCAAAAACCGAGCGCAAAATGATGGAGGTCCGCCTGCCATCCTTGGGTCCACTCCAATCCTTGGGTCTGCCCAACTGTTATTGGGTCTGCATTAAAAATAAATAAATAAAATCCCAGGGCACTACAATAGACCCCATGCAGGGGGGCTATTCCCCCCTACATGGCTTTATTCATGGAATGAATATAAAACATACCCAACATTCTCCCTCTTGTTGTTTTATTTCCACATAGGGGACCACAAGAGTGCACAAGTCATTGGTCCCAAGATGTAATGTCCATTGTTTTTCTAAACCAAGAAAACTTATCAATTCTCACAAACTCTGTCAATGCATCTACAACATTCTTAAAAGTGTCCACCTTTACCAACAACACCTGTTTGTCTTCAACCATATCCCTCACAAAGTGATACTAACATCAATGTGCTTTGTCTTTGAATGATAAGCAGGGTTCTTTGCTAAGAAAATTTCACTTTGGTTGTCACAATCTATCCTTATATGTTGTTGTACCAACCCCATACTTTAAGACAATCTCTACAACCAAATTGCTTCCTTGCTTGCATGAGTTCCTGCCATGTATTTAGCCTCTGTGGTTGAAAGTGCCACCACACATTGTCTCTTGCTCATCCAAGTGACTGCTCCTCCAAATAGGTTAAATACATACCCACTTGTAGATCTTCTCTGATCTGGTTCTCCAACCCAGTGTACATCAACAAAGCCATGTATGTCCAAAACAAATTCCAATCTTGGTCTTCCTTGGTAGCAAAAACCATAATCACTAGTGCCACACAAATACTTGAAAACCTGCTTCATTGTTGTCCAATGCTCCTTCCCTGGTTTTGACATAAACCTGCTTAATACTCCAAATACATGTGAAATTTCTAGTCTCGTACAGACCATTGCATACATCAAGCTACCAACTACACTTGGAACATGGGACATGTCCTCTTCCTCTTCATGTGTCTTGGGACATTGTTCATCAAATAACTTTACACCTACATGAATAGGAACCTTCACTAGTTTTTTATCCCACATATTAAACCTCTGCAATATTGTTTCGACATAATTCCTTTGGCTTAACCAGATTTTCCTCTTTGCCTAATCTTTTTTAATTTCCATGCCCAAACTATAGTTTCCAGCACCAATATCCTTCATGCCAAATTTGGAGGACAATTGGGTCTTCAAATCCTAGATAATTTCTTTGTCATTTCCAATCAGCAACATATCATCCACGTACAAGACAAATAAATAACAAATTCACCAATTAATTTAAAATATACACAGTGATACGCTTTTTTTCTTATGAAGCCAAGCCCCATATATATGTATAAAATTTTTGATACCACATCCTTGGTGACTGCTTAAACCCATACAAAGACTTTTTGTAACTTGCATACCAATTCTTTCTTACCTTTCACCCAAAGCCTTCTGGCTCCTTCATGTAGATCTCTTCTTCCAAATCCCCGTGAAGAAATGTTTTCTTCACATCCACCTATTCTACATCAAAATAAAAAACAACAGAAACAGATAAAATTAATCTAATAGAGTTCTCAGGGGGGGATCTCAATTGGTTAATTCGAGAAATGTAAAATCGTTGAAACTCAAAATATCTAGGTTCAAACCCCCCCTGTTGTGACCCATGCTACGTGGAGGAGGAAATATTGTAGCCCCCTAGAGGTTTACTGGTAGTTACATGTCAGGCGGGATTTTGGGTTTCTCTAGGTCACAAGAAAAAAGTAATCTAATAGAAGCTAACTTGGAAACAAGAGAAAGAATATAACCAAAATCAATTTCCAACACCTAGGAATAACCTTATTATACCAACCAAGCATTTTATTTTTCCACCTTTCCTTTTGTATTTATATTCTTCTTAAACACCCATTTGTTTCCAATGGGTTTCCTTCCAATTGGAAACTCTACCAGATCCGAAGCCTCATTTTTGTCTAAAGATGTCATTTCTTCAACCATGGCCTCCTTCCAAAGTTTTACATCCTCTAAATCCACTGCCTCCCTAAGAGTTTTGGGATCATCATCAGTAATAGATAAATCAAATTTTGAATAGAAATTGGATGGACTATACCTATTTGGCTTCCTTCTCTCTCGAACTGATCTCCTCAAAACTAGAGTGTGTGGCTCTTCCTTTTCCTGATTCTTGTTCTACTGTAGAGTCTAATTCTTCCTCTTTTAGTTCAAACTCTATCTTCTCTGGATCATTTTCCTTTGGTAGGACTTCATCTTTAATAGCATATTCAACCTCTCTAAATACCACATCTTGGTTGTACACAACCTTCCTTGTTTTTGGGTTCCAAAGCTTGTAACTCTTTAAACCATCCTTATACCCAATAAAGATGCACCTTTCAGATTTACTATCCAACTTGATTCTTTTCTCCTTTGGAACATGTACATATGCATCATAGCCAAATACCTTGAGATTTGAGAGAGATGGTTTCTTACCAGTGCATAATTCATGTGGAGTCTTATCCTCCAATGCTCATGAAGGTGATCTATTAAATAGTTAACATGCAGTATCCACTGCCTCTGCCCAAAATTGTTGTCTTAACCTGACACCACTGAGCATGCTTCTTGCATTTTCCATCAACATCCTGTTCATTCTTTCTGCAACTCCATTTTTTGACTTGTGTATGGAGTATTCTCTACCTTGATAGACCACACTTCTTACAAAACTCTTCAAATTCCTTATGATAGGACTCTACACCATTATTTGTCCTTAACACCTTAATCTTCTTCTCTATCTAATTTTTCACCAAAGCCTTAAATTCTTTAAACTTGTCAAAGACTTTAGATTTATTCATGAGGAAATATATCCATGTATTCCTCAATAATTCATCTATAAATTAGACACAGTACACATTCTTCCTTAGTGATGGAACTGACATAGGTCCAAACGCATCACTATGCACAAGCTCTAATATCCATTTTTCCCTCTTAGCACCAGAGGGGAAACTCACCAGATTTCGCTTCCAATATACATTATGTTCACAAAAATTCAAATCCAAAGAGAAATTAAAAATACCTTCTACCATACCATTATCATGCAATATTAAAAGGCCCTTCTCTCCAATATGTCCAAGTCTTTGACGCCACAACATAAGCTTTTCTCTAGAGACAATTAGATTTTATGCTCCACTTTCAGGAACCACAAAATTGTTGTACCCATCAATAACAGTGCTACCAATAAGCTTGTACAAATTTCCAATCCAAACTCCCTGCATCAATACCCATGATCCCTGAACCATCTTGCAGGTATTTTTCTCGAACATTGTTTTTAGACCAGAATCATCCATCTTGCTTATAAAAAATAAAATTATGGCCAACGTAGCAATGTGAAAAACACCGAGAAGTGTTCTAATCCTTACACTTTGCAATTTTAGCTTGAATTTTCTACATCCTATGATTTTTGCCTTCTTGTCATCCCCTAGGAAGACATCACCACCATCATATTTCTTGTACTCGTAGAACCACTCCCTATGGGAAGTGAAGTGAAATGATGCACTTGAGTCAATCAACCATGCCTCATGATCTACATGTTTAACTGAAGAAGAAGCCAAATACACATCCCCACCTTCATCTAAGATGGTTTTTACCTTTGCAAAAGGAGCATCATCAGATCCTTTCCTTTCTTAGGATTTTTAGATCTACAATCCTTTTTGTAGTGCCCTTCTTTTCCACATTTCTAGCATACTATACAACTTTTCTTAGATATTTAGATCTCCCTCTAGATTTAGATATCCCACTTGAAGAGTTATTTCTATTTTTGTTTTGGGACTGTCCTCTTATGGACAAGGCATCTTCATTCTAGCTCTCCATATTTTTTTGTCTCATCTCCTCTAACAACCGATGAGACTATTTCATTAAATTTCAAGGTAGTTATATTGCTACCTTTAGCAACAACCAGACTATCCCACATGTTTAGTAGAGAAAACAACATAATTATGCACTTATCTTCATCCAAAATTTTAATCTCAACAAATAACAACTAACTTACCACAATATTGAAGGCATTTAGATGCTCTATCTCCAAGTCTCCATCCTTCATTCTCAGGTTATACAACTTTTTCTGCAAGAAAAGTTTGTTCACCGAAGACTTAGATTGATACAAAGTCCCTAACTTGTCCCACAAAGCCTTTATCATAGCTTCCCCTAATACATTCAACAATAATGAATCTGAGAGACACAACTATATTATTTTCTTCGCCTGCTTATCTAAATTTTCCTAGTCTTCTTCCAACATTCTTGTTGGTGTTGTACTCAGATCTACAATGATCCATTGATATTTTCCAACCAACATATACTCCATCTTGAACTTCCATAGCTCATAACTTTTTCCATTGAATTTATCAATCTATATCTTTCACCCATTTGCCATCTCCTTTCACCACAAGAATTGATCCCGAGGATCCCCCACTATAACAGGGTCTACCACAGTTTATAGACATTTTTGGGCACTACAAACCCAATCATAAATGTCCATAAACCAAAGGCTCCTAAGTCCGTAAAAGTGTTGCTTCACTTCCTAAAGGAACAAGATCAGCTAATTACATCATCTCCCAAAAGTTCTCCACAGAAAACTACCCAGAACTGGTCAAAACAGGACCATACAGAATGCCCAATGCAGAGGGTGCGATGCATCTCACCTACTCAGTGTAAAGGGTGCGATGCATACTAGAAAGCCCTTCTGTAGGGTGCAATGGGCGAGAATGGACAAATGGCAGAGACAGTTTGCGAGGTGGAGGATCATAGAATCTTCCAGAAACTTCTCCTCTAACACTTGCCTCTCCGAATTCGCACAGGGATGAGTAAGAGATCATCAATCTCCAAGTGGAATCAAGAACTATCATAGAGAGGACACTAATCAAAATCCCAGAAGTTGACTCACCCCCTTACGATCATCTATATATGGATCCCTCATCACAGAGATCCAGAGGCTGGAATCTTGTATCTTGTAAGGAAGTGTTGTTGGTTTCTTGGTGTAACATCATAGTGTTGGGTGATCTAAGATTTTCATGAGGTGAAGAAGGGATTTCATGCTTATAGGATGAAGTTGGGTCAGAACAATTGGTTGTAATCCTCTTTGCTATTCTTGATATTAATAAAGCGATTCAAGTTTTCCTCCACATTCTTGTAAGTTTTATGATATATGCATTTGTGTGGCCAATACATATCTGGTCCTGTATTGCTTATGATTGTAGATCTCTGTTCTTCGATAGTATTATGCTTCTTTGATTCCACAGGTGCTCTTTGAAGCTGGGTAGACGAAAGAGGAGTGACAAAGATCTTTCAAAAGGGAGAGGAACTAAGCAAGGAACCAAGCGCAAGACTGAGGTTGCTGTCCTTTGTTCCCCTCTTATCTACTTCTCATAAAGGAAAGCTATAGTAGTTTTAGTTTGTTTGTTTCTAAGATAGCTACTAGTCTTAGTGGGACTAGTAGCTCCGAGTGGACACTAGATTTCCCGATAACAACATGGCGACTCCACTAGGGAGCGAATAGATTGTTTGCTTGTCTATATTTGTTTGTTTTATAAACTTACAGATGGAGCCTGAAGTCAAGCCAGCTAGCCTTCGAACTGCATTTGCTATGCAAGTGCAAAGTAGATCAATGTTGCTTCAGTCTATCTCTGGGTTTTGTTTATAAACTAACAATCGATTTTCAAACACTCTAATTGCCCTAGTGGTGGCTCTAGTAACCTCATTAGATCAACCCCTGTGATTTATATTTACTGAACATCACTTGCTCGGCCTAAATCCCTAAAATGAGCTGCAAACTATGACCAAAGACCAAGTAAAAGTCTCGCACTGGTACCATTGCACCCTCTCTTCAAGGAAGTTTGTATGCATCACACCTCTCGTGTGCAGTAGGTGGGATGCATAATGGATTCCCTGTGTAACAGGTGCGATGGTCAGAAAAGGTTAATTCTGCCTTCAGACTTTGGTTTTTCTTCACTCTCTTCAGCTCTATTCAGGAGTTTTGTTGTCTGTGATCAGTATACCACTGTGGAAACCCCCTTCCTTTCCATCATTCCACCTCCATTGCGCAAAGAACTGTAAATGTTTTTATGTATTGTGCGCCATTTTCAGTTCTCTTTTACAAAGAAGTAGCGTAATCGAACTATCGTTTCTTGATTTGGAAGTGTCGCAAGTGTCATTTTCAGTCATAGAAAAGAATCCTATTGTTCTTGATAGTCGATTATACTATTACTCTTGTATGAGATTTGAATTAGTGATTTTTCAAGTGTCAAAAACAGTTTTCAATTCAAAATCACAAAGTGTCGTCGTTATCTTCCTTTCGTATTTTGAAGAAATTTTTTTAGTATTGTCGCTTTGAAAAGATAATTCAGATTTGTACTTAGCATTCTTCTTGTCATTCACACATTAAGAAGGCTGAAAACAAATACATGCATGTGCATTTGCATTTAGACTGCTTGTTGATTTGATTTAGGACAATCCATCTAGTGTGTGCGCTGTGCTCTATGTTGAAAGACCCTCAGTTCTCTTTCCTTAGTAGCTAGGATTTTCATTGCAAAAAGAATATTAAACGATTGTTTATCATCTTAGATTGCATTTTAGGAATTGTATATATACATCACACGGTGAACTCGAAAGGCAAATTTCTTAAGCAAGGTCAACTGTAAAATAAATTCAATGAACATAAAAACGCTTTGGAATCTAATGCACAACATTTAGAAGTCTAGGCTAGAGACGTATTCCGGCGTCGTAAAGCCTGGTAATTGTCGCTTTCAATGTTGGTTGGGTGATTCCTCCTCTTTGAGACGACAGGTGCCAGTACGGACTTGTGCTCCCACATACCGTCGAGTATATATTGGGAGACCACAATAGGCTATATCCTTTAACCTTAGGAATCCGTGTCTGCTACCCTATCGATCGCAATGCACTGAACACAGCATTCGGGAAGATTGACTGCCGTACTGTAAAAAGTATTCTGCAGTTTTGCGATTGGTTTGGTAATCCCTCTGTCTAGATTTCCAGAGTATTCTCTTTCGTTCCTTTTTATACTCCTTAAAGGAAAAGGTCCATCTGAGCACTTGTCACTTCGGGCTCATTAAAAATCGAAGGAGACTAGAGTCATCTTTTGTTTTTTCTTGACTCTTAAAAATTGAAAAAACAAGTTGTGTCAAAAAATCTAAAAATTATTTTAATCAAAATAACTTCACTGTCCCCTTGTTGATCTTAGGTTGAGAAAATGGAGTCCACCAACCAAGTGTTTCCCCTTAGAGGAAATCCTAGTCCCTTCTCCTCTTGGGGAGATGTTGGTGCACCTCATATGGCTACATTGTCACTTCCAGGATTGACAATTGGCTTGCTGATATGGCTCTTCTCGACCTCTGTCATTCAAACCACCGCAATTCCTGAGCAATCAAATCAGCAACTAGATGATACTAGAGTTACCCCCCAACCTTCTACTTCGTCCGTTTCTCTCTCTCCTCCTTCCTCTTCGCTTGATGAAGCTGGTAAAGCTAAAGATCAAGTAACTGAGAAGAAGAAGAAGCAGAAGGAGAAAAAGGAAAAGAAGAAGAAGGAGCCAAAAGCAAAAGGGGGAAACCATGCGTCGTCTAGCAAAAATCCTCACACTGCACCGTCTAAACCTAAATCTCCATGTGTCATTTGCAAAGGAGACCACTATCATCGAGATTGTCCTTGCATCCCTCGGATCTTAAGGGACTTGTCTCCTCGTTTGCACAATCCGGTGTCGTCAATCTCTGATGATCATGTTGAAAGTACACTGTCAACTAGTCAAAGCGAAGTATTTGGACAGAAAAGGAAATGTAAATTTCCTTGTAAATTGTGTGAAGGCAATCACACCGTCCACCGTTGTCCCTTCCTAGATGAAGCTAAAAGAGTTTTGGATAACCATCCTGCTTCACCACTACGACTTCCTCCTGGATATAATAAACTCTTGCCAAGTCCATCACTGGTTAAAAATTCGACTGACACACCATTGTGGTCAGTCGAAGCATATATCATTGAAGATAAACCCTCTGAATCCACACCAGATGAAAGTCAAAAGGTCGAGGCTACAGTTGACCCAGTCTTGCCTTTAGAGGGTCCATCTTCAGATGATACGGTAATCGAAGAGAATGAGAATGATACCTTTCAAATTCTTTTCGTAAGCACAGACTTCGATGAACATGGGGGAAATCTGCCCGTTCCTTTACCGCAGGAAGGAAGTTCATCAGAGTCATATCCGACTGTCTATTCAGTCCCACCTCCAAGCAACCTAGTCGTTTCCTTCGATTGGAATCTACTAAGCAGACCCCGTTTACCGGCTAGTGTACCATTCTGAATCATTGTACAAGCTTATAGAATGATCATGGCTAGTACCATCATAGATGAAGGGGCTTCTGTGAGTATCCTTTCCTCGACTACTTGGAAAGCGCTTGGTTCGCCATCACTTCTGCCTGAGATGAGAAATCTGACAGGCTTTGACAAAGGAACCAGTCAACCATTAGGGATCCTTGCAAATGTGCCTATTACTTTGAGAAGGAAAACCATTTATATGAACGTAATGGTAGTCCAAGGACCGCTAGACTATAATCTACTCCTTGGGTGCGACTACATTTATAGTATGGGAGCCATTGTCTCCTCACTCTTTAGAGTAATGTGTTTTCCGCATGAATGCCGAGTGGTCTAGCTTATAGACCAACTTTCATTCCCCGAATAACATATAGCTAATAGTCAAATGCCATCCCTAAATTGTCTTTTCACGCAAGGAATGTCTCATCAATCTCCAGCCCATCCACCTGAAGAGCGTGAGTGAACCAGGAGGACATGATTGAATCCCAGGGGGCATGCACCTTGGCCTACTCCGGAAGGGAAACTCTAGGTATAGAGTAGGTTTCCACAAAAGAAAATGGCTGGTCTGATACCCATTCGCATAGGAAAAGGGAATTAGACCGGAATAAGATTCCTTCATCAAGGTTAGGTGGTTGGGATGTAGAATCACCTTTGTCCAAATGGACTAAGCCAGGAAGTGTTTCTATCTGTGGTGTGGATGGAAACTGTCTTGCAGATGTGAGAACTTCTATATGGTAGCTTGGAAATCTTTCACTATACTTGGGGTCATGCGAACCTTTTTGCGTGCAAGTGAAGAGCGGCCATTTATTTTCTTAGTTTGTAGATTCTCAAACCCTTTAAACTCATAGGATTGGTCACTCCTAGCTTGCATAACGAAAGGATGCGGAGCAAAGTTTCAAATGGTGCAAGCTCCATAAAAATTGAAACTATTGATGAGATTTCCTTATTATATGACTAGCACGAGCATTTTTTATGTGAAGTTCAAGCTTGTTAAAAATTAAACCTAAGCAACGAGCAAATGTTTCCCCCAGAGTTTAAGCTCATTAAAAATGAACCAATCTCCGGTAAATAACCATTGCGAATGCATTATCATCAGCTTTTGAGCCTTGGCCGTGTTCTCATCATCACCTCCACTCTGTTTAGCCGATCATATGCCTCCATTTGATTGTTTACCCCTTTTGAGGAACATATGTGACGAGTGATTTTTTTAGCCATCCTTGTGACACTGCCGTGATTGGAAAATTCCAAACCTTACCTGGAATCAGCTGCTACCCGAAATTATCACTCGTTCCTCAAAAAATGGGTCTCCTTTAAGCTCTTTTCACCTGACTCGTAAAATATGAAAATATTGTCGAGCAATTGGCCTCTCCGGCTCGTTAAATTCATCGGAAGTGTTATCCCTCCTCTAGATTTTAATCTTTTTGGACCTGAGGGATTATTACACAAAAGGATTGAGCACTTGTCTTGTTCGGCTCGTTAAGACTATCAAAAATTCATCCCTTTTGTATTATTTTACGCTTTTTCAGACTTAAGGGATTATATGACGAAAAAGAATCATTGGAGTTTCCTTTTTGTCCCTTTTCAGACTCTCTAAAATTGAAAAAGGATCGAGTTATCATTTTCGTTAAACTCGTTAAAATCAATAGCGACAAACTTGTCCAAATGGATGAGAACGAGTTTCACTGTCGCTAGGCTCGTTAAAACATAGCGACGGGTTCGCCTGAAGGACAGATTATAGAACAAGCATATGTTATCCTCCTCAAGCTTGATAAAAATAAAGAGGTACTAGTCAGCAATGACTGGGGAAAATTGGGAAGAAAACTTGAAGAAACTTTATTGGTAGCAAGTCGCTCTTGAACATGACACTTTCACTCCATCCGAGTCGGGTTGGGTTATTCCATTCACCGGTCATATCACCATTGGTCCATCACACCATCCATATTTTGGGTTACCGTTACCAATCCATGTCAGTGTCTTCGGTATGTTCAAGAGAAGTCGCTCAGAGAATTCACCTGTGTCTCATCCGCTGCAATACATTCACGCTCCATTCTTTCATGACCGCCACCCTGAACCTTGTATCATTAGACCGTTTTCACCTCCAAAATCATTTGCTCCGTTCCATGTCATAGATGTGGGATTCATTAAGGCCCTCCTACGATGGGTCGCTTCTTTTCGACATCAGCTCATTATCCAAGAAGTCGACCTAGGAAAAACCCCTTTCAGTACTTTGAAGCTTGCATGCCTCAATGGCAAGTTTCTCACTTTCGGCGACATGTTTACATTAATGGCCTTCGATCGAGAGATTTTGTGTGGTGTTCGACGCCAAGTCCTTTTTCACACCACGCAAATTGTACTGTAGTACCTTGAGGGTCATTGTCATTATTGGTGATTCCTCTCGCGCCTGTTAACAACTTACATTATTGGCTGGTAATTAGGCGATGTCTTTCCATGTTCGGCTCCAAAACATTTTTTCACATGGATCGACTTGTACTCTGAGTGAAGATTGAATGAGTTTGAAGACCCTGGATCTAGTTTCATCCATCCGGGCTACGATATATTCAGGAATATAAAGACATCAAATGTACATCATTGCCGAACAGATGATCATCCAAATCAAAGGATGATGACTCCGTCTGAATCATCACTCTGCTACACAGACGGTTGTCTGTCCTATGTACATGAAAATGAATTTATAAAGCTGAGCATGGGAATGCCGCCTTAGCTAGATCATGAAAAATATTATGAAGATAATCTATTGTATTGTATCTAATTACAGGTCGCCTTCCATCTTGAAAGAACTTCGGATCCTCATGATAAAGCATTTCACCCGACATCAAAAGATTAACGACCTCATGCTTTAGGGGGCAACTGTTATAGACATTTTTGGGCACTGCAACCCCAATCATAAATGTCCATAAACCAAAGGCTCCTAAGTCC